>JBAMJR010000051.1:4352500-4430000 GCA_038501785.1 Myoxocephalus aenaeus | reverse complement strand
ACAGTGATCTTTGACGGTGGTACGAGCATTCCTCTCTCTTTAGTCACTTGATTGACAAAATGCAAGTTAACAACAATTCTGTTTTGTGAATTGAAATCATTCACACCCGTCGTGACCTTTAGGCTGAACATGCAACACAACCGTACATTCACACACAACCGTGATTCACTGTTAGTGACTGTAAGAGCATATCATTTGCTCATTTACTGTGGAACAAAAGTTTGTAGTTAAATCTCACAGCATCAAAAAAGACAACAAAGTAGAATGGAAATTAGAATTTCCAAATGTCTCTCATCCCACCTGTAAAAGGACCACTTGAGTAGGAAGAGCTTGGCGGCCTTAGGGAAGGCAGGGCTCTGCTGGTAGGGCTTTAGCACCTGGGAGACGACACCATCCAGCCACGCAGCCCACTGCTCCAGGGAGTTCTGCTGCTGGAGGGTCAGCTTGAAGTCCTGCTCCAGCCGCTGGACGACGCGGTCTTCACACCGGCACACCCATGAAGCCTGCTCCTGCAAAGGGTGGACAGGATGCGTCGGTAAGAAGCAGTCACATCTGGCATTTGTAGAACCGGCAGAGGGAAGCAGGGTGACCGAATGTTTAGACAGACTATTCT
Organism: Myoxocephalus aenaeus; assembly: GCA_038501785.1. Taxonomy (NCBI): domain Eukaryota; kingdom Metazoa; phylum Chordata; class Actinopteri; order Perciformes; family Cottidae; genus Myoxocephalus; species Myoxocephalus aenaeus. The sequence goes on along the minus strand of JBAMJR010000051.1, from coordinate 4,429,387 downwards.
TCAAACAGAAGCCTCAAGTTTAAGTCCTTTGAAATACCTTCTCTGCCAAATTGTCTTTAACACTACGACTTAAGACACTAAATCACTCCCAGGTTCAGGGCTCTGTAACCATGTGCTCTTCACTGTCTGGAGGAAAAAAACTGAGCTACTGAGAAAAAGCAAGAGGGCTTGTTTTACATTACCTGGAGAGGAAGGTTGCAGAACAAAACAGAATGATTCATGCATCAAAACCACAAGCCACAGCAGAAATTGTTGCATATGCACAACACTAAAACGTATGCAAGATTACACCGCAAACATGTGAAACTGTGAGACGTGAGTGAGACGTGAGTGAGACGTGAGCGCTCAGCGCACAACGTTCAGAGACCAAACCGACCTGGACGTTAGCGAAGTCGACGCGGTTCAGGTCGGAGAGCATCTGGTTGATCTGGGCCGTGTTCTGGAGGACGGCGCGGGCTGCCTGGGCGAGATGGTTCAGACTGGTGTAGCGACGCAGTGTCTGGGCAAATGCATTGGCCGATGTTACCTGAGAGACCACAAGGAGAGAAGGATGAAAGGGCGCGCATGCATACAAATATCTCTATCACCTGGAACAGGTTTTGCTGGGCCTTAATGAGAAGAAGATCGAGGTTTAACAGGCCGACTATTTATCAATATGACCTTGTATCTTCACTTCAGCAAATACAATTGTCCATTTATACTGTGAGAAAAAAGGTAGACTGTTTCTATTAGGAATAATTGTTATTTTCTACTCAAATGATTTGCATGATTTACCAAAAATGAGCGGGCAAATAATAGGACTGTATTTCACGTAAAATCAGCTGTAGCACCTTTTAGTTTTGCACTTTAGGTTCTAAGTATAACTTATAACTTGTAAACTTGCAATCAGTCTCAGCAAAAGATTTCATAATGGCCGATCCTGCAAGCCGAAAAAGCTTTGCTCCATGGCTCATAAAACATGTTGTTCCACCAACTGCAAGCTAGTCCAAGGGGAGTGTACCTTGATGCGGACCATTTCCTCCGGGATGTTCATCATGGCATTAGTGAGCCAGCTCTCCAGGCTCTTGGCAAAGTTACGGATGGCTTGAGTTAAGGCACCTGGGGGCAAAGAAAGGAAAAAAAAGGGGTTTAAAGACTTCAATACTGGTCACTTCACAGTATTTTTAAATTTTTCTAAAACCTGAGAATGTACCAGGAGAAAGGCTTATCAAACGCATGGTGAACATGGCTACGTTTCTGCTGGAGAATCAGATTTCTTGGCCACATGCATGACCAGATTTCTAATGTAATTCCAATATCCATGGAAGACAAACACAGAGGGCATGGCAATATTTCGGTGTCAGCCATTCAGCAGGATGGAAGGAAAGATCCTTTCTCATAGTTCCAAGTAATTAAATGAAAAGTCTGACTAACCCTGAGGGAGTTTCTACAGCGCAGCTACAGAGCCAGTCCATCGTTCCAAATGTTTCAACCAAGAAAAAGTAAATTCCTATTATATGTTGAATATTAGGTTGACCTTTGTTCTCTCATAGGTAAATGGTTAAATTTGGCACTGAGTTAAATAATGTCTGTCTATGTGCATATACTGTAGGTATAGATACAGGTGCTTTAAAAGGCAGCTGTAATTATTTGTATTACAACTACCAAAAATAATGTAATGGCAAATTCCAAATATTTTTTTATTTTGAAAGTATTTTTCTTTACGGTGTGGTCGCGTTTGAGGTCAAAATATTTCGCTAAGTGCATATTAATCTCTGCACCATACTGTATGTTTGACTGCATGATCACACTTGTAAAGCCTTACTGGGGATGGGCCTGAGGACATCAGGGATGAGGATCTCCACCAGGCTCTGGTACAGGCTGTTGTCACAGTCCCGGCTCCAGCGCAGCACTGGGTCATACTTGCACAGCACCACCAAACAGGACTTAGGGAGGCGCTTCTCTGACTCGTCATGACTGCCAACACACATGCATGCCAGTTTTAATTACCTGCATTCTGTAGGAAATGGTACTGCTACTGCACGAGGAGAATCTTCTTACTTCTGTTTAGGACAGAATTTTGATAATTTGCCTTTAAGTTTTGCCCACTCACACAGCCAACGTGGCATCTCCAGCCTGATTCTGGCTGAACCTCCAGAAGGTCTTCCACAGAGTTTCCACCAGGGTAAACTGCAGGTTGACCATCACATCGAGTATGGCCTGAAGGGACACACAGAGCACATCGTACACGTTAATGACTGAGCACAGATTATCACAAGATCAATAAGAAAGACAGAAAGTGAGAAAAACAAGGGCATGTACTAATAATTTACCTGGCTAATGTTGGCTGCGTACTTTTGAACCCATTTTCTTTTCTTATTTTTCAGTGAGCTGTCCTACTCTACAAGTCACACAGTGTTCTTTCATTTAAAGTAGGCTTCCCCTGTTTCACTAACATCGAGATAGAAAACTCCTAAATACTCAATGGATGCCCGCCAGCTAACGGATTACCTTTCATTCACTTACCTCACAATGCTCTCTGTACAGCAGCTGAAAGCTCTTTATGTGCTCCAGCTCAATTCCCTCTGGCAGAGGCTTCCCCTGGAGGTCGATGTCGGGGAAATCTGGGAGAGCTCGGGATGCATCTGGAACACAAGAACACTGGATACTCAAAGAGAAATCACATTATTACCGTAACTAACTGTAAATCATTTTGTATTACACTGTATGTTGTGTATTGTATTTTTTACAATTTGACCATCAGACTCATAAATCTTCTCTTAGATAAACCATCACTTTCATACCCGTAGGTATTTGTTTACTGTTCACCGTACACACCTAGGAACTGCTGGTACTGCTGAACCTGGGTGCTGATGTCCACCTGTCCTGCCCCTTGCTGCTGTTGTTGCTGCTGGCCTGCTCCAGCTGCTGTGCCATTGGTCAGTCCCTCTACTTTATGCACAGGCTTCAACCTGCTAGGGACCGGGACAAAGTCCATATGATAGGGTAGATGAAACATTCAGATCTCCACGAAATGGCAAGTCTGTCTCATCATAAATCAGGTGTTTGGAACCGTGAGATGATTTGATGGCGATGACAGACAATAGATGTGTGTGCACCTCTGTTTCTGTGAGAAGGGCTGCTGCCTCATGGCCAGATGCTGCTGGTCTTCCATCAGGCGGAGAAGAGAAGAGCCGGCCTTGATCCTCAGCCCATAGTAGTGGTATTTAGAATTACCCCTGTCAGGAACAGATTAATATGTTTTTACATAAAAAATGTAACTTGTGATGATGAATCTGTCTCCCGCAGGTAATCTATAGAGAAGAAAACAAGTATGTGTGAGGAAAGAGGGTTTATGTTGTCTCTATAAACCTGTGGTAACTCCCCCACAGCGACATACTGTCCATAGTCTCAATACTGACCAATTTAACTATATATATCTTTAATTTCATAAAATACAATAACCAAACATATCATATTGTTTAATCAAACCCATATTACAAAAACATTTCTAAAAATTTAATCTCACTTGCTCACTCTCCCCTGTTTTATGAAACTCATTCACACCCACACACACGCTGTCTGCCTTCATCTCTACCCACATTTGTTCCTCCACCAGGAAAACATTTTGCAATGCTCGAAAGAGCTCTATTCATCTTCCTACAAAAATCTTCATTGTTCTCCTATAGGGTGTCCTGATGGGTGTCCACTAGTGGAGGTCTAAATGCATATGAATCATACAGTGTGTGTATAAAGAGTGTCTGTGCTACTAATGTGCATCACTGCTGTAAGTCGAAGTGTTTCCTCTCTGTGATGTCAAGTTGATATCCAACGTTTTATATCCATCAAATACATTTAAAAATCTGCACATTAGCAACGCTATCAATACAAACAACCCTGTCATGTCATCCGTGTATGAAAGGGGTACAAATGGGTGCGTGTATTTGCACCCCTGGGTGTGTATATGGACTATCATGTCTTCTGTACACGAGTCTGGGTGTCTGATGACCCGTCTTACCGTGTTCCCAGGCGTCGCGTGCGTAGCCCCATGAACACAGATCTAATGAGTTTCCCGAAAGATGCAGCATTAACAGGCTCTAGCTTCTGCTCCTGGCAGTGCAGCAGATAATGGCAGTAGAGGGTGGAACGTGGCAGACTCACTCCTTCAGCTGTCTCGTAGTTGTCCAGCAACCACTGTACCTGACACGCAGGCAACGGAAAAAGGAAACAGCTGGTGCAGTTAGCAAAGCCAATAGATACAAACAGGAAGCTCATATGTACACACAAAAATAGGCACTTGTATTTGCGAAGAACATTTTTCAGCTATATAGTACATGCGATCACATCGATTCACAGTTACAGTTTGTCGATCCGTTGGGAATGAAAACACAAATACTTTGTTTGCGTGCCGTGGCATACAAATGTGGTATGCAATGAATGACCTGCAATACTGATGGGATGCTTTCTAAACATAATCATGTGGGGTTCAATAGGATGAATTTGGGATGAACAATATATTTTTGGGGCATTTCAGGCAAATACAAAATACCCCTCCTCACATGCACTGTAATGATATGAAAATGATGAGGTCATGGTTTTGTTTTATGTCAGCACAGTTAAAAATACTGTATGCTACGACACATCTTTATGTGATCAATACTCAAAGTATTGTATCACCCACAGATAATATTTTCTGGTCCCGATACAAATCTCCACAGTTTTAATTGTGCTTTCCACAGGACAAAACTATGACGTCATCGGTATGCGCCACCAAAGGGCCGTGGGTCGTGGGGATGAGAACAAAACGAGAAGAAATTCCTGCGCTTGGCGCCTCTGCATACCTTCTTGTCTGCCGACGGCACGCTACCCTCCTCGCCCTCTGTAATACTCACAGTGGCTGGGGAGGTGCGGGCGGTGTGCGAGTAGTTCTGACTGTTGCCAGCTGCCCCTCCACTGCTGCTGCCCAGCATGTAACCCCCCTGGATCACATAGCTGCCTGCTGCGCCCCCGTTGGTGCCTGCACCATCCCCTGCCCCATTGGTGGTGCCACCTGCGGTCACCACGGTGGCCCCTCCCCCTGCTGCACTGGTGGGCTGGGCAACAAACATGGACACACCCCCTGTCGTCCCAGCGGTGACAGAGACCGTTAGAGGTGTGCCAGGGGTGGAAGCCTGTGAGCTTGAAGTTGGCTGACCTTCATAATACTGGGCAGCTGTGGTCTGAGTGTACAAGGGGGTATCAGTGTAGGGAAAGGCGCTAGAACGGCTGGATGAAAGACACAAAAAGACGTGTTAGGAACAAAGTGAACTGTAAAAAGGGAAACCTTTCTGTACATGGGTTAGCTATTGATAGACAGTGGTATTCTAACATGGTGCTGGTGCTGTAGTTGGTCTCTCCTCCTTCCACATACTGCACTTGATTGGCGTAGACATGTTGCACTGGCACTGGTGTGAGCTGCTGCTGGACCTAAGTGAGCGCACACACACACACACACACACACACAAATCCAATAAATCCTTTTCTGCCTAGCTAAACCATATCAACTGTATCTTGCCTGTCAATCCTCTGAACATCTTTCAGTTTCTTTCTTTTATAACACACATATTCTCTGTTCCCATGACTATATAGCAGCAGTCACCCTTGTGTCCCTGACCTACTTGGAAAGCAGTAGTTGTAGCTTGTGATGGTGGCTGATCGAGGCCTGAGCCTGTGACTGCAGGGTGTGCTCCTCCTATCTCTTTCTCGGCATAAACAGATAGCAATGGCAGTGGCTGGTAATACTGAAGGAAGTCCATGGGGAAGTAGATCGGCCTGCTGCAGCATTCGCTTATGTAGTCTGCTGATACCACGGCTTGGCACTCTGGCTGTCCTATCACATGTTGAAGCTGCCATTCTTCTAGATTTGTATCCCTGACTAACGCTGTCACTTCACTACAAGGAGGGAACTGGAAGTCCACAGAAGCAGGTTCGACCACAGATGTGATTAGTTGGCTAATACTAAGCCAAAATGTGAAGAAGTTGGAAAGTTTGGGGTGTCATATGTGATCCATTTTTGTTATTGTCAGACATCATATTTGACCACCAATTACGAACTGTGTTACTGTGTGTGTGTGTGTGTGTGTGTGTGTGTGTGTGTGTGTGTGTGTGTGTGTGTGTGTGTGTGTGTGTGAGACTGACCTCCTGGCTGATATGAACAGGCTGTAGACTGGTGACACTGAGCTGAGTGCCCGGCTCAGTCTTAGCTATCTGGGAGGTGGCCTGCACCACTGACCTCTTCAGAGATAAAGACGATACATAGTTTTAGGAGTCAAGGCAACATTCATTTCGTAATGTGTTTGTGGGTACATGCATATATTACCTGTTGAGCAGCCTGCACCTGCTGAACAACCTGCGTGGGAACTCCTGTTTGCACCACAGCTGGAGGGGAGCTGGAGTCTGACAAGCTGTCACTCGAGTGAAGGGAGCCCTCTGAGGGACAAAGGGAATGTAAATACATTCACATGTTGGTTACATTATTTAACTTTCATGAAGTTGTTGATATGCTGCCATTTTGAAAGTGCCAATTGTTCATTTCACCACTCAGGCAAATTTTAAGTTTAAAACTTGCAAGTTTAAAAAATTGCAGGTTTAAAACTTAGTCATGCTTTCTGAACAACAAACCTAGAACAAAAGTGTATAGCGAGACCACTACATTTTTTATTTGAATATGTGAAAGTATATCTTAGTTATATAATCTTAACAATCTTTATTTACTGCCCTTAAGAAAATACAATGTTATTAACTTTGATGAATATGTATGTATGTATGTATGTATGTATGTATGTATGTATGTATATATATATATATATACCATATCTGAAAAATGTAAGACCATTCAAAAAGTCCCCACAGTAATTTCATGTAGGGTAACCACTAAAATATGGGTGTAATAAGTGAAGCACTGCTTCTGTCCCAATGGCATATAATGGTATGCCCTTACCTGTGACTGTAACGACGATGTACTGAGGAGTGCTTTGAGCATTTCCAGACTGTGTGGGGGAGCCCTGGATCTCTGCAGTCACATACTGTGTATGAGGAGGCTGGGCCTGTGCTGTGGACTGGGCTTGATTAATATCTGCAGGCTCCGGAGTGGTGAGGGAGGTGGCTTGATCAGTGGGAGTAGTTTGGCCTGTGGGTGTAACAATAGTGGAAGTGGCCACGGAAGCCTGAATCTCAGCCAGAAACTGAGGTGCAGATTCAGGGCTAGAACTGTCATCAGGTTGCCCCGCTGTCACAGTAACACCAGCACCCTGGGGTTGAGCCGCTGGCTGGATCTCAACTACGTAGCCTGAGGTGGCCATTACAGGGCTGGAAATCACACTAGGAAAAAAGAAACTAGTGATTAGTTATGCATTTCTGGTATATATATATATATATATATATATATATATATATATATATATATATATATATATATATATATAAATATAAATATAAATATATATATAAATAAAAGAGATGCTCTGAATGGTCCAGAATGAGTTCCCGGACGAATCCTGGAAATGTTTATTAGATAGACATCTAGTCAGAGTTTAGAAGGTAAGAGCAAATTGTAATGAATCGCAGCTTTCAGAATGTTATTACTTTTGAAATTATCTTTACAGGGTAATACATTAATATTTTGGAGTAGGCAGTCCAACTTGGAAAATGACATGGACAATGAGGCAAGTGATGTTTGTTGCAGGATATCTTAATAGTGTAAGTGGAAAAGAATGATTAACATCGGAGGCCCCCGCCCCACCACACACACACACACACACACACACAGACACACACACACACACACACACACACACACACACACACACACACACACACACTTTTTGTATTACTGTTGCTGAGGGGAGGCACAAACATTTCAGTGTCTCATTACCTGTAATGTGATCTCACATCCTACAGCCAATCACACAGTTATGCCCGTAGTTAGTTGGGGAAAGCCCTTCCCACATTGCACTGATACTGCATGCAATTATGCATTCTGTTGTGATGCATTATGTCTCACACAATTACGGATATTACATGCTACACCATGTCCTTAATCAAAGAAACAATAGCCTTTGAATACAATAGCCTTGATACCAATTTAAAAACCTCGCGTCTTTGTTCATCTGAAAACAGATAACGTTAGCACAGAAGAAGGGAATGATTAACTGAAAACTCAAATCAGTTTTTTCAAAATAAAATTGCTTTTTTTTAAATATATATATATATATATATATATATATATATATATATAGACGTTATAGGTCAATTAGCAACACGACACGTGATTACACATCTAAATCTGTACAGAAACACGTTAATCTGGACTCGGACCTGCAGAGCACCTGCAGAACGCCTTCTCTCGCCACGCCCCTCAAACGTTAAATGTCCGCTCCCTGCCTCCGCCTTCAACTCCCCATCGTCGAGGATGATGTTTCAGTTGTTAGTTAGTCTGCCCTGCCTCAGGACGTGCGTCCTGTCTGTGTAGTCACACTTTTAACCGGACTATCCTAATGTTGTCTTCCTTCCCGTCATGTAACGCTACATAGGGACGTGGGTTTGTGCCGGTTGTGGGGGGAGGAGAAGGAGGAGGGGGGTGGGGGGGTGAATAAAAACGTACGAAACCGCCACAGAATGACCGCAAATGACCGTTAAAAAAGACGAGTGTCCGTTATTGGTCGCTCGTTCCATTAACGTTCAGCAGCAGCGAGCACGAGCCTGTCGTGACAGCTACTGACGCGAAGCTATCGAGCTAACTGGTCTCTACAACAACCGCCATTTTGTACCTTTTGCATTTGACATCGCCATAACAACGGCCTGCTTGAGTATGCGTCTGAGGCCGAAACGGCCCCATTCAAGGACCAAGACTCGACTATTTTACCAAAAACGACGGTTGGCTCGCAGGCTAACCTCGGCTAACACTGGGAGGCAGTTACCCGTTAGTGCTACTGAAACAACAAGGGAAGACGGGGGGAAAAGCAATAGCACAATTCAGTTGAAGCATTATAGGAAATGAAATATCCCCTGTGTGTAAAGAGCTTCACCTCTGTATCCACGTGTGTGTTTCCCACCGGTTAAATATCTTCTTTTATTTTTTATGGCGGATTCAGGTTGTTGTTGTTGTTGATTCTCGTTGCTGGGTTCTTGTCGCCAGGGCTACCGTGGCTATGGCGCTTCGTCCTCACCAGGGCAACTGTTGCTACCCACCCGCTCCCTTCCCTCCCCCCGTCGCTCTGATTGGCTGAGTGATGCCAAATTGTCTTAAAGTCACACAACGCATTTCCACCAGAGCCCTGGTTAGAAGAGAGTCGCGTCACAGGAAGTACCTGATGCTCGATTGTCAAGTGAATCACGTAGATTCCATATAGTTCCAGGAAGTACTTGGCGGGCAATTTGCTCACGTGGATATTGGTAGAAATCGGTTCAAACAAAGAGACACAATTGCAATTTTTGCTAATAAAGTAGTCAATACATTAATTGATTTACAATATTAATATAGAGAAAAGACACAGATTTTGATGCATACATTTTTTTATTATTTATTTTAAGTAAAATATGCTAATATGTACAGGACTAGTAAGTGTAACAGCTAGAGTTACCTGCCTTGTTGACATATTTTAGACAAAAGTGTTCTTGTTTTTAGGCCAATAAATATAATAGTGAGATTTGTATGTGTAGTGGTGAGGTTGCAGATTGCAAGCAACAACATACCCCTCCCTTCACCGCTCCCTTTCCAGACATGTCTAGAACTACAGTGGCTGTCTGGTAGGGAAAGGTATTTAGGATTTTATTACTACATTACATTATTTTTCATTACTAAATAAGTGCTTTCAAAAACACATAGAATTTCAGAAAAGAATTAGAAGTTATTTCTAATTTAGATATAACTAAATATTGTTTCAGCTGCAGTAATGTTCACAACAGCAAAGTCACTATACAGAGACATTAATATCTCACTGTAAACACATCTAAAATGCAAATCAATCAATAACATTTCTGAGTGAAGTTTATGAATTATAATATTTGATAATGAAGAACATCAGGTATAAATCATTCCTCTTGTCTTCTGTCCTCCTCGCTGCTTTGTCTCAGCAAGCAGAGAAGTTCATTTTAAGGTGGAAAATTCACTAACATGCTTTAATGCACATGTTCATTACAATGAGTTGTGTTAAAAATATACAATATATTTTTGTTTAAATGTCTTTCCTTTTCAAGGTCCATCATGAACGGTCCATTTCGCTGTTACTTTATGTCGCTGCTAGAATACGCTGCTAACTTCTGGGTAAATATTTAAAAGGCCCATTGGAGTGAATGGAGAAAAAAATTAAACACAGTGGTTACACAGCCAATACAGTCTTTGTCTTTTACACTGAAGAGTTATTCTACAAATATACTTGATCACAACAAATTGTAAATTAATTCAAAATGACCCCTTAAATCAAATTATACCGTATGGACCATATTATATGCAATTATTTACAGTGTGAATTGTTAATGCATCGCACATTTATTTTTCAAAACGTATAGTCTGTTACGTTTTCATATTGCTGCCATGACCTCCACAGGTCACTTCTGTGGCACATGTGTTAATGAATGCCAGGGTGGACACCCTCCTAAAATGCCATTTTGTTTGCTTGTTATCGTCTCATTAATTACAAATTCATCGTCCCCATTGTAATTTCCTAAACGAGCGACCTTTGACTATGTGGATACACAGATAAAAATGTGTTTTATTTTTGTCTGACTCATAATAAGACTTCTATGTTATCTACCTTTGGAAATGTCACTGGTCCTGTCTCGGTCCTCCCAGTTCACCTTTTGGCAAAGAGATGACAGAATAAGCAATTTTCAAGAGAAAAGGAAAATTATACATATTGAAGTTATGCAGGGTCTTGTGTGGATTTAAAATGGGAAAACATATGTACATAATTGTGATATCGGTCACAATGGCCGAAATCTATCCCTTAGAGCATCTCATCAGGGAATGCATGGCAACATGCGTAATTAAGCCAGGTAATGTCAGATGTGCGTTTCTTTGTCTTATTTAACTAAAGAAATTACGTTTAGAATACACCTCTACTCTTGGACTTACGATATTGGTCTATGTATACCTGATACCTGATTGCAAATGTGATAAATCATCGGAAATGTTTTCTTGCTTTGATTTGACTGACTAATTTATATATCCATGCATCTCACACAACAATGAGTTGTGTCTGTAGGGGACAGGAGACGGTCTTGTGATTTCGCAATTCATAGTTGCACATCAATATAACAAAGAAAATTGATATATCTGCAAATACCATGCCCTTTGAGAAACATATACGGAGACAGAGTTGTAATTGTTCAGTATAATTACATTATTTTTCACTACATGCTATTCACATCAACTACATTATATGGTTATGGGATTGTTTATCAAATGTAAGTGATGAGGTCACATTATTGAGGGACATTAATGCTTCTCATGCTGAAACCCAATTAGATCATCTGACATATTCGTTAATTATGCCACCTTTGGTCCGCTTTTTGTCTCCATAAAGGTCTCTGACTGTATCTCTCTTTCATATCTGTTCTTCTTCCGGAGGCGGCCTGTGTGCGCAGTATGCAGGGCTCCAAACCCCTTTATAAACCACACCTGGGTCAGCTCGAAAGTCATAGCTCTTGCAAACAGGGAGACAAAAAGCCAAGTGGTGCTCAAAGCAAATACTCATTTCAACCACTTCTGTTTTGCTTTATTTCCTCGGGGCACTATGTGGAAAGCTGTGGTACTGGCTGTGTGTCTGCTCGTGGCCGGGGTTCAGCCCATGGACAACCCAACTTACGGGGTGAAACTATGTGGCCGAGAGTTTATCCGGGCAGTCATCTTCACCTGCGGAGGCTCACGATGGAGACGTTCGCTGAGGAGCGCAGGTGAGAGGCTGCTGCATCCTCACCAGATGTCTCATCGCGGTCAGGCTTTCATCTGGGGACGGAAACACGGTCATTCATTGCATGACATCAACTTTTTTTGTCCAATTTCTGATGTTTTTTCTGGATTTTTTTATTTTTATTAATCACATGTCCATGATGAAGTTTCTGTCTTGACCTTCCTGTGCTCATTTGTGATTGTGTGTAGTTTTGCAGAAAAGCATGTGGCTTTGCCAACATCAGTGGAAGGAAAAGAAAATCACATGTTATTTTAAGTGCAGACAGAAAATACTTCTGATTACACTGTTATTGAACAATCATCTTGTTTGTCAGTTGGCTTCATCAGCATTCATAGTGGACAATATGCTGGAATCAGAGAGCTATAGTTCTCATTTAGATTGCCATTAGATGTATGACCCATGAAAAACGTCTACATCCTATTGGTCCTAAATACAGATAATGTCAGGGACTATTATTTAATGTGCGTGTGCAAGACAAAAAGTATTCTCTTATTCTTCATTACCCATTTTATTGCTGCAGATGTTTCTGAGGACCCCTTCAGCTCCCGTCAGGAGGAGTCCTCGGAGGGTTTGAGTCACAGTCCTGCGGTGGAGAGTTTCCTCCAGAGGAACAGAGACCAAAGCCTCACAGCCAGAGACGACCATGAGGGAGTCTTTAGCAGGCCGGCCCGTTCTTTCATCAATGAGGAGATCCTGGAAGCCCTACGCAACGCTGACCGCAAGGGCCGGGACGTGGTGATCGGCCTGTCCAATGCCTGCTGCAAGTGGGGCTGCAGCAAGAGCGAGATCAGCTCCCTTTGCTGAGAGTCCGCCGATACGCCACCTCAGCGGTAGACGTATACATAAGTATACACAAACAGACACACAAACCTTTTCTCTCTCTTGTCGCTTCAGTTAAGCTGTTATACAAACTGTTTGGATTGTTTTGTTTACTACAAAGCCTTCTAGGCTTTGTAATAAACAGCCTTCATTTTTCAGTCGTGAACCAAGCTGTATTGTCTTTCCCACAGTATCGCACACATTGCATCACTTTTTCTCATTACAGCTGCGTCTGAGAGTCCAAGAGAAAAAAAATGTCAAAAGTTGCAAAACAAGTCATTAATATGTAATCTTGATTGTTAATTGGAGTATAGCTTGTTGGTATTTTGCTTTTGTTTCATATCACACAGAGTGCTAATTGGGTTAAAAGTTCAGATCCAAAATAAAAAAAATGTGTTAAAAGAACCATATCATTGCCTTTTTAAGTAATGTTGAAATTGTGTCTTTCTTCAATAACCATGACTTAAAATAGTCTCACTTCACATGAAATATGCTGTGCTGGCTGGCATATTTTGCATTTGATGCAGCCACATACTTCCACAAAAATACTCTTTGAGACAGTGACATTTTTGGTGATGGAATAAGTATCAGATCCAGATCCTTCACTTAATAGTAAAAGTACAGTTATTATACAATAAAAAGCCCTATGCTATATATATATATATATATATATATATATATATATATATATATATATATATATATATATATATATACATATATATATATATGTATATATATATATATATATATATATATATAACATATATATAACATTTAAATACATTAAAATGACCCATACATTATCATGTTATTATACTGACTTATACTGACTGAATTTGTAAGCAGCCTTTTAATGTTGTAGTTGGTAGAGAAGACTAAATCTAAAGGGCTGTGAAATTTTCATTAATTCTGTGATTTCTTCTCCAAAACGTGCCTTTGTTTTTGTTAAAAATTGAGGATTTAACCTCTTTGGGCTTCGAAAGATTATTAAATCAAAACCATTTGGGAAGTTTAGAGGGAAAAACAAGACGAGAACTGCTCCAATTCGAAGACATATCTGAAACACGACAAGGGGTCACAGGTCAAAAAGGTCAGGAACCACTGTATTGTATTTAATACGTTTATATCTCAACAAAGTATCGACTGTTTGCTGTCAATGTCCCCATTGACATCAGGACAGCAGAAAGTCTCTACATCTTCCGCCGCAAACTAAAAACACATCTTTTTTGACTATACCTTGAATAAAGGAAGTAGCACTTTAGTAGCACTTACATTGCACTTACTTATAGCACTTTGTGGTTTAACTTTCTTGAAGAAATTGTACTTTCTTGATTCTTGTTGTTCTGAGTTTGTACTCATGGTTGAATGCACTTATTGTAAGTCGCTTTGGATACAAGCATCAGCTAAATGTAATGTAATATCTTTTTAATGTAAAATGTGAAAAGTATACCACCGTCTGCTGTGGAATAGAAACAACTATATTTTTCTCTGAATTTCAATGGACTAGACTAGTACTAAAGTTCTTATTATGTTGTTGTATCTGCATCACACCACAGCCGGAAGTAGACTGAATTGAGTTCACAGACTACAGTAAGGTTGAGCTCAGTGTGCGTGCGGTTTTGCGCGCGTGCGCGTGCGCGTGGCTCCTGCCGCCGCTAATTCCAGAAAAGGGCGGGGATACCCGAAAAAACTGAACTGACTCGAACTTCACAACAAACTATTTTTTGTTTTACACAACTCTTGTAAACCTTGTTTCAGTTCGCAGGAGAATGCGCAGCCTGCCCAGTGTGTCCCACGAGGAGGTAAATAATCTTTATTTACATAAACAGCTCGCGGTTATTCGAGACAGAACAATATTCAGAGACGAACTTATTCCGCTACTCTATTTCACTTGAGTATTTGTACCGTTGCCGTTGTGCTACGACGTAACTTAGTAGCTAGTTATATGACTACATCTGTATTAGCTCATTCACACTTGAGTAACTTACATCTAACTGGAATGTGTGCGTCACGTGACGTTAGGGCATTAATGTCCAACTGAATATACAGCAGCCTTGGTCTGCGTGTACATATATGTGTATATCTGTGTGTATATATCCCACGTGTTCTGTCCCCTCAGGCACTAGAGGCCCGGGTCCAGATGTAATGGCCACAAGGTGGCTTCTGTCCATCTTGCTGGTCATCGTGCCAAACGGTGTTGCCTCAGGTAAGCTGATGCAGTGCTTGTGCACATGTTACCTATTTGTATAAGTTCAATTCCTCCTATCCTCAGGTGCTTGTGCCTTCTTTTTTTCTTTTGTATACTTTTACTCCCCCGTATTCAGAGGGCAATAATGCAATTTTATTGTACATACAAAATATATGATCAGACATGAAAACTGAAGAAACTACCCAAGGGTAGGTAAAGCATATACAAAGCTCAATTTCAACCAGCTATAACATTGAAATGTTAATGCAATATCATGGATGACATGGATAACATACATTGCACTTTAACACACACTTACAGTACACTTGTCTACAGTACTGTTATCTGTTTGTCTGTGCACTTTATTTAATATTTAATATTCTATTGTAAATTGAATAGGTTTCTATTGCACTGTGTTGATTGTTGGTTGTTGTTTGTCTACCCGCCAAGACAAATTCTTCGTATGTGTAACATACCTAGCAAATAAATGGTTCTGATTCTGATTCTGGACTTTATGCAAGCACTATTCAAGTAAAAAGTCTAGAAGATACTTTGTCTCCTCCCACAAATATTACAGTAGATGTTTCATGGCCTTTGTTTTATGTGCAGCACGTGTTGTGCAAGCTGATCATGTTTATATTAAGAGCTCTATGCAGTTTAGATACCCATACGTCTTTCTGATTTGTAGACTGACCCTTTATGATGTTGTATTGTATTACTGTTTGTATTGAAGAGGAAGTGGTGACAAGGACAGGGCGCATTTGGAGCTCATTTCCTGTTGATGTTACCGGCAGGGCGCTTCCTTGAAACATGCTGTGTGCAGGCTTTGAATTGATCACCGCTAAAAGTGTTTTTGAGAACTGGGTAAAGGTGACAGTCTTGTGACGAACAGAAGAAGAAAAGGGTGTGAGTGTTTGCGGGTGTGGGCGGATTCACAAACGTATGAGAATGACTCTTTTTATGTTTTTCTTGCGGTAAAGATTACTTTTCTAACTGATGCTTTTTCAGTCTTCTCTCAGATATGATCTGTATTGCTATTATTACATTTAAATCTATATGACTAAAACACTCATCATCATTAATAAGAATTTCCAGAATTGTAGTGCTCAAACTGACAGTAAATCAATACTGGGTGTTCTGACTAGGATGGACTTTGGGAGAGATTATACAGATTTCTGTATACGTTTTTGTGACAAAATATCCTGGAAGTTTGCCACGGTGGGTTGGTACCTTTTGTGAGTCAGCACATTGGATTGGATATTTTAGTCTGTGAGACTGACCCTATTTTTTAGGACAGCACAAGACATTTAAAGAGGTCTTCATACTACGTGTCAAGCGGTGTAAACATAAAAAAAAAATATGTTACATATTTTAAAACCCAACTAAAAACCTTACTTTTTACCTGAGCATTTTCCTAAATGAACACACCACATTTGTACAGTACTCTTGTTTGTTTTTATATAAAAGTATATTCCTGTGCATGTGTGTACGTATGGATGTTTCCGTTTATTTGCTGCTTTATTTGTTGTTTTGTGACCTGATTTTGTATCATGGTGCTATACAAATACGTTTGAATTGAATATGGTGTTTCAGTTAAATGGTTGGAATACTACATGTCAGTTTATTCGGTTAAAACTAACGCAGCCTAATTCAAAATCCTACCTTCATGATGCTCAGTTTTAGTTGAAACAGTTTTTCCTTTCTTTTCTTTTAGTACAATAAAAACAGAATCACTTTTGATTTTCATCCCTTGCCCTCTGTGTTCCTCCAGCTCCTCCTGCTTCTCCATCTCGTCCTAAGTGCCTTATTCCATGTGGAGAGGAAAACGATTGTCAAGATATACATTGTAGCTGGGATCCAATGCCGGACCCTGAGACACAGTACAGCCTGCACTGGGAGCCAGCAATTAGCGAGTAAGCACAATCAAAGATATTCCTTCATCGTCATCTGACAACTTTAAAGTTTAATAGTCTGATAACTTTGGGAGAAGCCTTCTGAATTCATTTTACTCCTCTTGTCTTGTCTTCCAGGGAGGGGCATGTGATCAATGGGACCAGTTTTGATGGGATTATCAATCGAAAACACTTCCACCATGGGGAACTTCGTGTTTGGGTCCAGGCTAAGAACCAGCATGGTTCTGCC
The DNA here is from genome assembly GCA_038501785.1 of Myoxocephalus aenaeus. Taxonomy (NCBI): domain Eukaryota; kingdom Metazoa; phylum Chordata; class Actinopteri; order Perciformes; family Cottidae; genus Myoxocephalus; species Myoxocephalus aenaeus. Next base: position 4,412,305 of record JBAMJR010000051.1, on the reverse strand, counting down.
AAATCTCAGGATGCTTGGTTCCAAACAGATGATATTAGTGAGTCAGTCCTGCACATTCTCGTTCATGAATACAGACCTCACCACTAACGACAATAACAACAGTAATGATAGAATTAGTAGCACTTGATGCCAACCAAAATAACTTTAACGTACCTGTTTTAATGGGGAAAAAGTTGATACTGACTTTTGAGACTGTAATTTATCTTCAAATTATTGATTTGGATTTAAGTGATAGTTCATTTTTGAATGCTTTTGTGTCTCTGTCTCTGTTTCTAGCCCAGCCGCTCCCTCCTAAACTCTCGTTAGTCAGCCATCAGGAGTTTTTAGAGATTTCCTGGAATTCCACCTGTGATAAGCAGCAGCTCTCTTTGGGACATTGTGACGTCCAGTATCGGACTGAGGAAGACCAAGTCTGGCTTGAGGTGTCTGATTTAGGTTTTGTCTTCCACTATCTTTCCTTTTCTTCCCCTCAGCATGGTCCACACTGTGTAATGGAGTATGTTGACATTGAGAAGAAAGTGCTAAGTGTATTATTGTCCTGGAAAAAAAAAGAATCTTGCAAGAAAAACTGTGTGTTTGTTTCCCCCCTCCATTCTACACAGGACACTAATGTACTCCATGGCAGCTATACAGTCGACAGTCTTCAGCCTGGCACAGCCTATGAATTTCATGTCCGCTGTTCCTGTGTCACGGGCTTGACGAGTGACTGGAGTGCAATCCACAGAATACGAAGCACAGAGACGGGTGAGTCCTCATTTGGGATGTGGTCGCTTGCTAGTTTCTGCTGTTTGTTTTGTGCCGTTTTTTACTGTTCCGTTGGAAGAGCATTTAAGGAATAGTTTGACATTTTGGGAAATACGCTCACTTGCTTTCTTGCTTAGGGATAGATGAGAAGATGCTAACCATTCTTATATCGGTATGCTAAATATAAAGCTGTCGCAAAAACATCCACCAGCACCTCTGGAGCTCACTAATTAACACGTTATGTCTTGTTATTTAGAAAAGACAGTTTGGCATTTTACAGGGGTTATGTGCAGCACCAGTTCCTAGGAAACCAGAAGAGAGAAGTTCATATTCCTGCCCATTAACCCCTCGTAAAATAGCGATGTATACAATATGTTGATTAGTGAGCTGTCGTGGTGCTGATAGGTGGATTTAGTGATTTTTGGACAGAGCTAGCTGTTTTCCCCGTTTCCATTAGACGCTAAGCTAGCCTGCCACTAGCTTTATCGTATAGATATTTACTGTTTCAATATGAACAGTATGGTGACAGTAATGATGGAAAGGAAAGAAGAAACAAAAATAAATAATCCCTCATTAAATAAATATGCATTTATCTGCTGAAATGATGAGCCACAAACCTTCACTGGGGCTAATTTGCCCATTAACTCTGTTTTTCTCTCCTTCTTGCTAATTTGTCCCACCCTTGTTTAGCCCCAGATGGAGAGCTGGATGTATGGAGGGATTGTGGGATATCCCAGAAAAGCTCTGCCTGTGTTGTGACCTGGAAGGTAGGTCCACACATTACCCACAACCGTTATTCTCTGACTCATATGACGAACCGGAGTCTCACGCTATGCAGACTCGCTAACATCTTCCTTCTCTTCATCCCATCCAGAAGCTTTCTATATCTCAGGCTCACGGTCTCATTCTGGGATACAAAGTCACACGGTCTTCTAACAACGGCTTGGTGTTGGTGACTGTGTCCCCAGCTGAGCCGAAGGCCTGTGTGGCCTGTGAAGAGACGCAATGCCACTTCACTTCCCCTCTGAAGGATGTAGCATCAGTCAGCGTGTCTGCCTACAACAGTCGTGGTGCCACAAAGCCTTCTTATCTCGCGATGCCAATACCAGGTATCAACCGTCATTGAGTAAAAAAGTACAAGTAGTGAGTATAGAAAGCTTTGGTCAGAGGTCGTATTCACAAAACAACCTGAGGCTTAAAGTAGCTCCCAACTGGCTGGGTACGTTTTTACTAAGCGTTACTTAGAAAGAACTTCGAGGTAGTCGAGAGTACACCTTTTAACTGACTGAATTCCTCAGTTCCTCCACTTGTGTTTCTCCTATTCTTGCAGTTTATGAGAACTAAGAAAACATTTGTCTCTTGCTCAGGTAAAGAAAAAAACGAGCAAGCTATTCGCCTCATGATGAATGAAGAGAAGCTCACCGTGTCCTGGGATCTGCCCTCTAAGCTCTCTCACCACCTGAAGGAATATGTGGTGCAATACAAACAAGCAGGAAGTCCTCCAGGCCAAGGATTTGATTGGATCAGGGTGAAAAAAAGCTCAACAACAGGAATATTTGACGGTCTGTTTCATTTGGATACGTTCATACAACAACGCTGTTTAAATATTTCTGATCTGATCGAGTAGGCCCGGAAAGTGAGGGAGAACATTAATTCAAAGAAACCATCATTCATTGATAATCTTTTATCATATATTTTCAACTTCAAGAGCGAATCTTCACTGAAAATGTGTCTTACTTTAAGGTTGGCCGTGTGCTGACTGTTTTCAAAGTGGCTGTTTAATCTGGTGTGTGTCTCCACCTACAGGTCCATTTAGAAGATACACACCGTACCAAGTGTCACTGTTTACTGTCTCAAACAGCAGTAAAGTCCATCACCTCTCATCAGCTATTGGATATTCACTTCAAGGAAGTAAGTGTTAATGCATTGTTTTTTAGCTATCTTTTTAAAATATTAGTTTTACTTCCCCTGGCAAACGTCTCCTCATATTAAATGGAATAAACTTGTAATCATCATGTGCCTTTCTCTATTACTTTTCAGCCCCCTCCAGAGTGCCATCATTTAAGGTGTCTTCCATTGCGCCCACTCATGTGACCCTGTTTTGGGAGTCTATTCCCCTCCCACAGCAGAGTGGGGTGATCCTGTACTACCAAATAGTAGTAGAGAGCGGAGCAGACAGACAAAATGGTACACAGCAACAATATATAACACAGTTGTAGTAATTCGTTTAAGAAACATGAGAAAGCCGAGTGATTTTTGCAAATAACTGTATGATGGATTGCCATCAAATTTGACACACATACGCACGCACGCACACGTGTTTTCCCCTCAGCGTGACCTCTACTTTGGTATTGACATTCCCATCAGCCTCAGCTGTGCTGTGTTTGTAGTAGTGATGATGAGAAAATGTCAGCATGCGAAACTAAAATGGTGAAAATGTTAAATATGATACCTGCTGAACATCAGCATGTTAGAATTGTAATTGTTTTTTTTTAACCAATATGTTTGTTATCTTTAAACAACATAGTTATAAGACAAGACGTATTTTCAGAAGATTTAAAAAATGTACAATTTGATAATATTTTAGACAGCATCAACAACATTGTAGAACGTGCACATTGTCACAACAGTTTAACTGGTACTTTAAAGCGGCCCATAGATGATCAGCGGCAAAAAAGCTTTGTGCTATCTATTATTGTATTTATTTACATCCTATAAAATGTTGACATTAGCCTTTACCTCTAAGCACTCCTAGTGCAGCCTTACAGAGCAGCAAACATGACTGAGTTTTGGTAAATTAGCTTACATATTTTGTTGCTAAATCAAAATGCATGTGTAAAATAATGATAAATATATATACAACTAATAAAGAAAAGTGATAACAGGCTAACTAAAGTAATAGAATACTTAATCTGGTTTGTCTCTGTCCGCTGTTCTCTGGTTACTGAACCTCTCTCCGCACAATGTGTCTTTCCTAGTGTACAATGTGAGTGTATCACCACAGCAGGACAATGGGACCTTTCAGCTGCTGCATCTCAGTCCTGGACAGGAGTATGAGGTGCGGATTAGAGCTGTGACTGCAGCCGGGCCTGGAGCAAATGAAACGGCAAAGTTCAAAGCCGAGCACCATGAAACTTTTGGTATGACATCACATCTTCATTGTTTCCTTGTTGAACGTGATTTGATATTTCTTACAATGTGTGGATTAATTGATTAAGTCTATCTCGTCTCATTTCTCTTTGTATCAGGGCGCTTAATAGCAGCAGTACTTGGAGTTAGTTTGCTGGTCTTGACGTGCGTCGTTTTAGTTTTATACAGGTGAGAGAATCATTTAAAACCACTTATCTTATAGTTCTGAAGCTCTCTTCCTCTATCACTAAGTGTTGTATAGCTTTGCTACATCACGTTTGTTTTCCTTTTTGTTGGTAAATACTTTGACTATTGCACAATACAATTGTGTTTTACATCCTACAACTAATCTAATAACACTGGAAATACTTTTAACAAGCAAAAAATAATATTTTTTTTAGTGCTGGGGTGCTAAAACGGTGCACAGTGTAAGGCTAAAAATGAGATTTAGTTCAAATTCTCTCCATGCTTATTGTCTCATAAAATGATGATGTGAACATTGAAGCATACATTAATGTACACATTTAATTAAAAAATTTCAGCCTGTTTGTTTTGATGTCATATGTGTCGTCCAGTGCTTGTCGTGCTCCCTGGTTCTCTTACAAAGTGCCGGATGCCCGCAACAGCCACATTTTCCGAAACATGAAGCACCAGGTGAGAGACTAGACTTAAATAACAGCACCTCTTTGTCTTCTGCACGCTCACTAATGTATTCAAGTTTTAGTTTGTCACTGTGATTTACCAAAACGACTAAATATATCCTGGGTCCGTGTGTGATCTCTCTCTCTCTCTCTCTCTCTCTCTCTCTGTATAGATTAATGACTCCTTGGCTTGGATCTGCATACCCGTGCATTCCCTTGAGCCGAATCCCAAGATCTCTCTGTTGGAGGTTGTGGAAATCCAGCCGTTGCCTTTGAGGTCCTCCCTGGAGAAATCCTCCGACCCTGACGGGATAACTAGGCTAGTGGTCGGAGACGGGGGCTCACAGGTGGACTGCCAAGATGATCCGAGGGAAGAAGCGGTCGCAGAAGAGACAGACCACAGATACGGAAGAGAGAAGTACAGCAAAATGGTGGACTCCGATGAGGAGAGGGACAGAGAGGAGGAGAACAGGGAAGATTGTTGGAGCTCATTAGAGGAAGAACAGTCGGGTTACGAAAAGCACTTCATGCCCACTGCTTTGGAAGTACTTGAAGTTTGATGTTTCTCTGTTGGCTCATGGACATTCATCTCAGATGTGTTTTGTTTTTGCATTTCCTTTAAACGTGCAGAAAATGTTCAATGTGGAAATGTTATTTTCGACAACGACTCTCTGGTCAGGCTGCTATATCCTCTCTGCTGGACCCAGAGAGGCGACTCAGGTCATTGGAGAGAATAGTGTTTTTTTTACCGCACCGTGTTCCCTATGTTTTTTTTCTTTGTGTGTCTGAATGTCTGAATTTATTTGTCAACATTGTCGCATATTAAACTATATATTTTGAGAAGTAAATGTACATTTGTGCACCTGTTATGTATAAATAAACTATTTTAATAAGGGTTGGACAAGGGTTGGACAAGGGTTGGAATATGGTACAGTATGTACAGCACAGTTTCTAAATCAGTCATTACACAGCCATAACAATATTAGAGTATTCTAATAATAAAACACATGAAGCCACAAAACACCATATACATATATATATATATCACCTTCTCCAACAACATGTTGCATATCCTGAGTTGTTTTCCCCATTTGATTTGACCTAAAAAACGACAACAGTTGAGGATAAGAACCAAATTAATTTGTTTTGATGAGTTACAACTGATATCATTGTCAAAACAAACCACACCCACATCCTGTAGATACTTATGCAAATTATACATTTATAAATTCACTGAAATGTAATTTAATCCGTACCATTATGTATGTGGTTGTTTTGTCGAACTCTGTGTGTTATGTTCTGTGCTTAATGATTAACCATGAATAATGCGAAGAGAGAGAGAGAGGAGAAAAAAAAGCAACAGGGTTTCCCCAATCTCGCGTGATTTGCGAAATGTGTACTCGACGGGAGCCACCACGGGTCAATTTCAATCGGCGTGCTCATTTGAACAAGAGGAACCGCTGCGAAGCGACGGGTGGAGAGCGGCCCAGCACGATAACGCAACTTTCAACTCAATATTGTACGTATAGTTTTTACACACGTGTGTATTTCGACAAAAAAACACGACTTAAGCACAGTATACATCGATCAGCGGCTCAAAGTTGTTCTGATTACGCGAATATCAGGCAAATATCCGTTATGTAGCATTAGCATCGCCTTGCTAGGAGCGTCAGACTAACGGCTTAGCGGCGAAACGTGTTCACCAAGTTTATCCCTGTTTCTGACTGTTGACGACGTGTTAACCGCGATCCATTAAGTTGATATTCAGATGTGTGCTTATTCCAGAGCGATGCGTCGGTTCAGGGCTGCGTTTTAGTGGTAGATGTCGGTATTTGCCTCTTTTCGTGCCGGGCACATTGTAGCCGTCGTCCGCCAGGAGTTGCCGTGTCGAGCAGGCCCGAGCGAGAAGGGCAACTTTATTAGCTCCGGGAGGCATCTGTGTGGAGGCAATCTCAAACGATTAGTCACCAACCGATGAGGTACATCGACAACGGACGTTATAATTTAAGTAAAATAACTCGTCTAGTCGCATGTGGTCGATGTAAATCACACGGGCCGCATCACGTTAGCGAGGAACCGGACATGGCGGCCCTTTTACATCGCCAACTTAATCCGTGACAACTTTTCTCACTCTCTCACCAACCGCAGCGCGTCTGACCCTTCGGCTAGATCGAGAGTTTCGGACCCACGTGTAGTTACATCGCGGTGTTAGGAGTTTGAACGGGAAATATTTGGGCACAAAGTGTCTGTGGAACTTTGAGCAGCGGGCCGGGTGGAGTGGGGGTGGGGGTCGGATTAACGTGGAGCGACTAAACCGGGTCACAGATTTTAACGGGTCATGTTCTCTAATGTCGTTGTTGTTTTTTGTTCTTCCACAAGCCGATTTCCAATTATAATTTTTAGGCGTTGGCTTGCTGACACTCCAGCGCTCAGGCCAACCACTGCAGCCTTTATCTTATCTCTCAAATTACCCCTGAACGTTACCTAACTCGTGGGGGCCCCTGGCGGCCTTGGGCCAACACCATGTGCACCGTCGTCTTTACACCCTGTGGGCTATTTCCTTTTCTTCTTCAACCATTTGGTTCATTGGTTGATTAAGTAAAAGTAACTCTGCAGAGGTTTAACGTTCTAGATTATTAATCCGGCGTAATTTTGTTGAATTACATCAAATGATGCTGTGTACACACAGTGGTTACTGTTAAGTTTATTACACTTTGAGTAACATTCTGTAATGCGCGGTAAGGTTAAATGCATTTAGGTATAAAGTCTGGTGGAGAAATTCTGCAGATTAGTTTTTAAAATGTATATTTACATTAGGAATGTCATGTAAATGCCATGTAAACAGCATAACTGCATCGAAAGGAGCTTAATACAAAGCTCTGTACGTCGTTTCTTTTTCTATTGCTTTCCTAAAAATAGCTGCATGTGGATTTTGGAGATGATGCATAAAAAATATCTGACTTCTGATGTTTATTCATACTGTCTGATCCTGAAACCACTGGCTCACTTATTTTGCTGTAGTTCTACTCAGTAATCATGTACATTATGGGAGTACACTGGAAAACATGCGAATATCTATGTCGATGTGTGAACTACAGTTTGTATGTTTGTTTTATCAGGATGGAGTGGCAGCCAGATGAGCAGGGGCTTCAGCAGGTCCTCCAACTGCTCAAAGACTCGCAGTCGCCCAACACCGTCACGCAGAGAGCAGTCCAACAAGTATCCTACGACAGTGCAGTCTGCGTTCATTGTGAAGCTGGTGGTCATTTATTATCAGACAAAAAAAATGTGATGCATGATTTTAATGCTAGTGCTCAATAGAAGTTTTGAATGTTAAAATAAGACATTCGTTAAGGCCTTATTTAAGTGACACTGAACATTCCTTGATAGAGCCAGTTGTCTTTATAGGCTGAGAACATCTTCAACATGGAGTCCGTCTTGCATCTCGACATGATGAAAAACCCAGCTCATTGACTCACAATGATACTTAATGTTCCTATATTTTCTGATCCAGATTTGCCACGGCTCTGTGTAGGATTTGTAAAGATGATTTTAAAACTGGTCCGAGGGCTATTTGTGAAAGTCTGACTCAAAGTATTTGTGGTGACTGAAGTAAAATGTGTGCTTTGTCCAGGGAGACGTCGATTAGTGTACCACGCTAATTTATTGCCATTTTATCAACTTCGAATGCTATCCACATTTTGGAAGATTTTGACACTCGTAGTCTAGAGTGGGCAAAGTGTACAATTGTAGAGAGTAACACTTTTATGGCAGACTTTTCAATCTCTAAATTCTATTTGGGTGAGCCCACTATAAATATTGAATATGTTTAATACATTGGTGATTCCATGTAGTGTTCTGTCATTATTTATATACATTTATCAACCTCACTACTGGGTTCAAAGGTTGATTGCTTAATTTGGAAGCTCAAAGATAATGGACCTTAACTGCCATGCTAGAAACTTGAACAACTCAACCAATTCCCCGACTTCAACAACTATCTCATCTTTGTTCTCACACGACTCAAAACTGAAGGTGAGTGGCCAGATGTGTTTTTCCTCTTTCAGCCTAAACCGCATTATGTACTTTAGACATTATAATTTTATAAACCATAAAGAATAATATAAAAAAAATTGCACAGGCCAGAAAATGTTACATTATCAGAACCATTTATTGCCAAATAAGTTTACACATACAAGGAATTTGTCCTGGCGGGAGGTGCATAACATTTAACGATAAACATAAAGCGGAGTGCAATAAAAAGGGGGCATTAATATTTACAGTTGGGTGTACTGGATATTTACAGTTGGAACTACAGAAAATAAAGTTAAAACAAATTGCACGGAATTAAGTGTTGGCTTTGGTTAAAGTTATGAAATGATGGGTTTATACTTACGGTAGAACTGGTAACTGGACGGGTAAAGGTTGGGCTGTTGCAGCTATGCTGGCAATCGGGATACATTTATATTGTATAAAAATAAACCTAAAACTGTAATAATCATATATCCTAACGTTCGTGTTCCAAATACAGACATTATTTGTGGACTCTGTTTCTCTTACCGTAGTCGTATCTTTCTTTTGTCCTCAGACGAGCCGACTCGCTCTCTGAGCGGTCTGATACTGAAGAACAATGTTAAGGCCCACTACCAGAACTTCCCCCCGACCGTTGCTGAGTTCATCAAGCAGGAATGTCTCGGCAACATCGGGGACCCCTCGCCGCTCATTCGTGCCACCATTGGTGAGTTTTGTGGGCGCACATGGTCCTTTCCTGCTTTCCTTCAGTTGCGCCTCTGGAGATGATGCATAAAACATAAACACCTGAGTTTCCGTGAAGGTTTTTGTATTCATACTGTCTGATCTAGAGCTGCTGCAAAGGCAACCTCTCGTAGCACCAAATCGCTCTCTGACGTTTGTTTTCTCTCCTTCTTCTCTAGGCATCCTGATCACTACCATTTCCTCCAAGGGAGAGCTCCAAACATGGCCTGAGCTGCTGCCCCAGCTCTGCAACTTGCTCAACTCTGAGGACTACAACATCTGCGAGGTTTGCACTTACCCTGCTCTGCCCTAGTTTTCTTATTCTATTAAAAAGGGATTTTTTCTTTCACATCGTTTTATTTTAAATTAAACCTTTGCTCATTGTATATGTATTTATAGATAGATAGATAGATATAAATACGTGAAGCCACCATACATCATAACAAGATGTACCCCAGCCAATGCAACAAAGCTAACGGGAGGGAGATGTTAATCTAGGGTAGCTTGTACATGCGTCCTGAAACGAGGAGTGTGCAGATCCTTTTAAAGAAATGGCAGACGTCCAAATCATTTCTGTGTTCATTAAAATATGTAATGGCAGGGCTTAGTGTGAATTTATTTTTTTGCATAATTCTTGTTAGTTTTTAAACATTTTAAGTGACACTCGGAACATTAGGACTCTAATTATTTCTCAAACATCACTTGGGAGTATATCTTTATCGTGGAGTTGGACTTTTAAGTCCGTCTCATCTGGAGATGATGAAAAACCCAGCTCATTGATTCACAATGATACCTAATGTTCCTATATTTTCTGATCCAGATTTGCCACGGCTCTGTGCTAGGCTGTTGCTCAATACTGGTTTATTTAGCTCTTTTTAAATAGTCAGCTCACACTTCAGAGTCTAAACGCATACTTTTCTCATAGAAGAAAGATCTATTGCCGTTAAAAAAGTTTTTAATTTGTGGAAATAAAAAGTGAAGTCTGTTCAATGCATTCCGTACCTTTTGCTCCAGTTATATTTTCTGATGCAGTCTCACTCTCTCCTCTGTGTTCTTGTATGTTTGCGTTTGATTTGACAGCCTCTCTGTGTATGTCCGTGTCTCAGGGCTCATTTGGAGCACTGCAGAAGATCTGTGAGGATTCGTCGGAGCTGCTGGACAGCGACGCTCTGAACAGACCCCTCAACATTATGATACCAAAATTCCTCCAGTTCTTCAAGCACTGCAGTCCCAAGATTAGGTACAGGAGAGGAAGAGACTCCTTGTGATTGTTTGTCATTATCATCTGGGCGTGATGCATAACAACATCTGACTGACCATGAAGGTGTTTCTATTCATACTGTCTGATCCAGATATTCTGACGCTTGGCTGAAGGGGTTACATTAAATTATAAATGTTCTTTCTTGGTGCTTCAGTGTTGCCAATCTGTCAAAAATATAATGTTTCAACGAAACAGGTGTGGCAATGCCAGATATTGCTCTTGGTATAATTAGACATTATGCATTGTTGCACACTAATCCATCAGTCTGACGCCACTTTCAACATGTATCTGCTGCAGGTCCCATGCTATCGCCTGTGTGAACCAGTTCATCATTGGCAGAGCCCAGGCCCTAATGGACCACATTGACACCTTCATAGAGGTGAGCTGGACTGTATTATTGTTTCAATGGCAGACCTGGAAAAAGTTGTCACTCATTTAATACAAATTGTTCATTTTTGTGTTCATCCCAATTGTGTTTTTTTTTTCTCTCTTTTTTTTTTTTTAAACTCTGTTAAAAATAATTGTTCTACTCTCTGCATCTAGAGCTTGTTTGCGCTGGCAGCAGATGAGGACTCTGAGGTTCGAAAGAACGTGTGCCGAGCCCTGGTCATGTTGCTGGAGGTCCGCATAGACCGCCTCATTCCACACATGCACAGCATCATCCAGGTAAGTGTTGGACATCTCACCTGTGGGCCGCGTCCTTATTTCACACACACACTGAAGTGGACTTTTAAGTCCGTCTCATCTGGACATGACGACAAACCCAGCTCATTGATTCACAATGATACATTTTGTTCCTATATTCTCTGATCCAGATTTGTCACGGCTCTGTGCTAGGCTGTACTTAAACTCTATTCATTTTTTTGGGATGTTGCCAATCTCAAATGCATATTTTGCTCATCTCCTGCAGTACATGCTGCAGAGAACCCAGGACCCTGATGAGAACGTGGCCCTGGAGGCCTGCGAGTTTTGGCTGACTTTAGCGGAGCAACCAGTCTGTAAGGAGATGCTGTCTGGACACCTGGTGCAGTGAGTAGCATTTCTATTTATTCATTAAAATATGTATATGTAATGGCAGGGATTAGTGTGAAATGTTGTATTTTTGCACACTTTTGTTTTTTAAACATTTGAACTGATACAAATCATTAGGAGTCTATTTCTTAAACGTCACTCTGGTATATCTTTAACACGGAGTTTGACTTTCAAGTCCGTCTCTCATCTGGACATGATGAAAAACCCAGCTCATTGATTCACAATGATACCTAATGTTCCTATATTTTCTGATCCAGATTTACCACGGCTCTGTGCTACGCTGTTGCTCAATAGTTTTTTTTTTTTTTTTTTTTAGCTCTTTAACTTGTCATCTTACACTTCCGGGTCTAAACGCATACTTTTCTCATAGAAAAAAGATCTATTGTCGGAAAAAATTCTGATGACATGAACCTCCAACATATTATATCCCAGTCTGTTTTTATACTTAGGAAGATGTGGTTGTCTACAAAAAAATAATACAGAATGAACATCCGTTTGATGTGTCTGTTTTAACCAAGCAAGTCTCCTCCCCTCTTCATATAGACTAACGCCTATCTTGGTAAATGGGATGAAGTATTCAGAAATAGACATCATACTATTAAAGGTGAGTTCTTTGTTCTTGTAATATTTTACAATATCTTTCATATATATCGTGTTCATTTAATTGTTGAGCTGTGTCGAATAGTTTGACGCGTCATTCATAACGTTGTTGTTCATAACATTATAATTCTATATGAACATTTGGATGTGGCATACTAATTTTTGTATTGTTCAAAACTGGTGTTTTTTTTTTCTTTTCCCCCCCCTATTTTCATTTGTGCCGCTGCAGAATTCTGATTACCGCTAATAATCTGCTTCAGTCCATATTTGTTGACATTTAATCTTTCCAATGCAACATTTTCACTGATCAGAAAAGTAAGCGCCTCCTACTGCAGTGAGTTATATTCACGAAAGAAAGTTTATTCAATAAAAAAAATAAGAATTCACTTTCAAATTGATGATTTAGTTTATGGATTAAGGGTGACAACGTCATTCAAAAACCTCAATAGAAGTTTTTAATGTTAAAATAAGACATTCGTTACAGGCTGAGAACATCCTCAACATGGAGTCTGTCTCGCATCTGGAGATGATGAAAAACCCAGCTCATTGATTCCCAATGATACTTAATGTTCCTATATTTTCTGATCCAGATGTGCCACGGCTCTGTGTAGGATTCGTGTAATATGCTTTTAAAGCACTAGGTGGTGTCTTGGCTCCAGGCCGAGGCTGGACTCAGCCTGTTTAGTTCATGCCAGTAATAACCGGTTGGAGAAAGAGGCGTGATCAAATTTATTGGAAGTGGCGAACACTTCAAAATAAACGTCATAAAATAATGGTAACTTTGTCTAGTTTCTCTGAGCACATGTCTAAACAATTGAGATCAATCAGCAAAACACGTCACCCTTCAGAGTAGACCCAGTGTGAGATCCATTGACCTTTTAAAAGTGTTTGCGTTTGTGAATAAATGACTAAATCCTGGCTCAAAATCCAAAAAGACTACAGGAATGTGCATTCAGTTGTGCAGCTGAAAGCTTCTAATGCAACAGGGAGATGATTTTAAAACGGGTCCGAGGGCTGTTTTTGAAAGTCTGACTCAAAGTATTTTGTTGTGCGTTTGTCCAGGGAGACGTCGAGGAGGACGAGGCCGTACCCGATAGCGATCAGGACATCAAGCCCCGTTTCCACAAGTCGCGCACCGTCACACTGCAGCACGAGGGAGCGGAGGAGGAGGGAGAGGACAACGACGACGATGATGACGACGACGATGACGACACGCTGTCGGACTGGAACCTGCGTAAGTGATGGAGAAATGCAGTCGGGGAGAAAGTGTGGGAAGCAGCGTTCTGGTGAGACGCACGGGACACGACACCGACTGTAGAATCGCCTCTTTCTCTAGGTTGTGCATTCATTTTGATAAAAGTCGAAGTGTTGGTAATTCATAACTGATTTGCCTTTTTTTTTTTTTTTTTTTTTTAAACACTTGGTTGTCAAGGGTTACTTTTTTTTTTTTTTGAAAAGTAAAACCTTTTCTGTCAAGTCCACTGTGAAACAAACCGGACCAGCAGGTTGAGGATGAAGAATGACTGGATTTGTATCTTTTCGATGCAGGAAAGTGTTCCGCCGCCGCCCTGGACGTGCTGGCCAACGTGTTCCGCGACGATCTGTTGCCCCACCTCCTGCCGCTCCTGAAAGGCCTGCTCTTCCACCCCGACTGGGTCATCAAGGAGTCTGGCATCCTGGTCCTGGGAGCCATAGCGGAGGGTAAGACTGACTCATGTCTTTCAGACACAACTGGTTTCTCTGAGATTCCACACGTTAGCGGAGTTTAGTCCTCGTTGTAAATGTCTTGACGACTCATGGAAGCTGAATGACATGCATGTCTTTTTGTTACTGGATCATTGTCTGTGTTCAATGTTAAACATTGAAGTGAAATTTGAATGAAACTGAGTCATAACACAATTTGGACAAACGGCAGTCGTATTGCCGGGATGTGCAGCTTCAATATAGAGTTAGACTTTTAAGTCCGTCTCGCTTCTGGACATGATGAAAAACCCAGCTCATTGATTCCCAATGATACATTTTGTTCCTATATTTTCTGATCCAGATTTGCGTAATCTTAGCGAACCTTCACCTGAACAACTGTTTCTACTTTAGGAAAAACAGGGAATGTTGACTGTTGGTATGGATGTTGTAGCTGGACTGTGAGGCCATAATGAGTGAGGCTACATATTCCACTGACCCAGTTAGAATCTACTGATAAAACATTGCCTAATATAAAGCCTGTCCACACATGATCATGGAAATGTGCATGTGTGGTCTTCATTTAAGTTGCTTCAGGAGTGTTTTGTCCTAAATCACTAAATGCAGAAGTCTGATTATTGTCCTTTTTTATAACTTGTCCTTTCCTTGTTGTTCTCTCCTCTCCGTGCCTCAGGCTGCATGCAGGGCATGGTACCCTACCTGCCAGAGCTGATCCCCCACCTCATCCAGAGTCTTTGTGACAAAAAGGCCCTTGTGCGCTCCATTGCTTGCTGGACCCTGAGTCGCTATGCACACTGGGTGGTCTCCCAGCCCCCCGACTCCTTCCTCAAACCCCTCATGACGGAGCTTCTTAAACGCATCCTGGACGGCAACAAGAGGGTGCAAGAGGCTGCTTGCAGGTGAGCACATCAGTCATGCGTCTTTCCTAGGCTGGCAGAACTTTACCACTCGATTATTGACTTGTTCTCCGCCGTGTTTTTTCTCTCAGTGCGTTTGCCACCCTGGAGGAGGAGGCGTGCACGGAGCTGGTGCCCTACCTGAGCTTCATCCTGGACACACTGGTGTTTGCCTTTGGGAAGTACCAGCACAAGAATCTGCTGATTCTCTACGATGCCATAGGAACTCTAGCAGACTCGGTGGGCCACCACCTCAATCAGCCCGTAAGTACCTGTGAAATAGCACATGCAAGATCACGCTTTTGTCAATTTCACTTAAATATAAATAGGTTTGATAGTTGTTGTAATAATCTGCTTCAGTCCATATTTGTTGGCATTTAGTCTTACAAATGCAACATTTTCACTGATCAGAAAAGTAAGCTCCTCTTACTGCAGTGAGTTATATTCATGAAAGTTTATTTAATAAAAAATAAGAATTAACTTTCAAATTTAGTTTATGGATTAAGGGTGACGACATCATTCAAAAACCTCAATAGAAGTTTTGAATGTTTAAATAAGACATTCGTTACAGGCTGAGAACATCCTCACCATGGAGTCCGTCTCGCATCTGGAGATGATGAAAAACCCAGCTCATTGATTCCCAATGATACTTAATGTTCCTATATTTTCTGATCCAGATTCGCCACGGCTCTGTGTAGAATTTGTGTCATATGCTTTTAAACGACTAGGGTGTGTGGCTGGACTCGGCCGGTTTAGTGCATGCCAGTAATAACAGGTTGGCCTGGTTGAAAAAGGAGGAAAACAGGTTTTTGACTGTTCGAACAGCTTTCTGTAAATTTTCTGCTCTGATTGAAAGTGGGGAAAACCAGTGGCAAAATAAACGCCATAATATAAAGTAGCGATAATTTTGTCGTTTCTCTGAGCACAACCATATAGTATAATGATCTTTGCACTTGATTAGGTTTAAAGGAATTTGACATTTGTTTACACTCTCAGGAGTACATTGAGAAGTTGATGCCCCCCCTCATCGCCAAGTGGAACGAGCTGAAGGACGAAGACAAGGATCTCTTCCCACTACTAGAGGTGAGACGTCGTTTTTAAGTGATTTAAAGTAGTCATTTAACATTTTAAGTGAAGTTGAAACATTAGGATTCTAATTATTTATCAAACATCACTCGGGTATATCTTTAACTTTGGACTTTTAAGTCCGTCTTGCTTCTGGACATGATGAAAAACCCAGCTCATTGATTCACAATGATACCTAATGTTCCTATATTTTCTGATCCAGATTTGCCTTGGCTCTCTGCTAGGCTGTTGCTCAATAGTGGTTTATTTAGCTCTTTTAAATTGACAGCTCACACTTTTATCATAGGATTAATGGATTGCTGCTTGACCTCCACGTAAATACATGTGCCTCAGTTTGTGTGCAGCAATCGAGACAAACATAGATTAGAGCAGAATATTTGTTGAATCAAAACTAGCTCTGAATTTTGAAAATGGTTACATCTGTGATTTTCAGTAAATTACTTTTGGACACTGCTCACACGAGTCGTAAACAATCCGATGCATCCACCACTGGAATCTAATCTATACATAGTGTTATACAAATATTAGTGTAGCCTTATCTTTATCTGCCACTGTGCAGAAATACTGTGGACACAACAGACATGTAAATAAAAAAACATTCAAACGTTTTTTCAAATTTAAAATGTTAATGTTGTGGATGCAGCTTTAAACTATTCTGGACAGTCCTGCATAAAACATAGATGAAGGGGTTTTATTGGGCATTACACCCCAGCCACGTGTTACTATAATCCTCTTTGTTTGTTTCCAGTGTCTGTCGTCGGTAGCTACCGCCCTGCAGAGCGGGTTCCTGCCTTACTGCGAGCCCGTCTACCAGCGCTGTGTCACGCTAGTCCAGAAGACCCTCGCTCAGGCCATGGTGAGAATGCAAACACTCACACAAAATGCATGCGCTGCGTCTTCAGCGATCTATTCTCAGAGACGATAGAACTTCTCTGCCGTGTGTGCAGATGTACAATCAGCAGCCAGACCAGTATGAGGCTCCCGACAAGGACTTTATGATCGTCGCCTTGGATCTGCTGAGCGGCCTGGCTGAGGGTTTGGGGTCTCACGTGGAACAGCTGGTGGCCCGCTCGAACATCATGACCCTGCTTTTCCAATGCATGCAGGTATGAGGGTTTTCTTTTCTTCATCTTTTTTTTTATGGAGGAATACCACGTCACTGACTTCCACCCCTGTCAGACGCATCGATCTGACCCGTACCTTATTTCAGATGACTAATGTTCATAAAATGCTCCTTCAAGATGTGCAATAATTGCTCGCCACACTCCGTGATGATCACTTATCAGACATTCGAAATCTGATTTCATGGTGTGGATAATATTTTAAGTCTGAGAAGTGTGTGCGGAGCTTGCCGTTGTGGAGAGCATTTATTTTTATTTTTTTTACTTTTTATATTCACATATAGCTCAGTCAGCCTCATGACGGTTTCCTACCTAGGAACTGAACGTATGCAGTGCTGTTTCTTTTTGAACCCAGACGTATTTACAACACTAACAGGTCTGACTTGTGTTGCAGGACACTATGCCTGAGGTGAGGCAAAGCTCCTTCGCACTGCTGGGGGATCTAACCAAGGCGTGCTTCCTCCATGTGAAGCCCTGCATTGGTGAGTGTGCGTAATCGTAGCACTTACTGACCCCTGTCCTCTACTCTCTGGCTATCAGGGAGCTCCCAGCACTGTCTGTGCGATAGCTGTTGTAGCCATAAACATCTTAACCCTCCCCGTTGTCTTGGGGTCAAAATGATCCATCAACACACGTACATGTTGTACACTCTTACACGGGTCATTTTGACCCCAAGACAACGGGAGGGTTAAATGAGTCTGGGAGGTTATAAAGGACTTTCATGTGTGTCAGTGATCGGATGTCGTTCTGTTTGTAACCTTTGTGTGTCCATGTCCTCCTACAGCTGAATTCATGCCCATCCTGGGGCTCAACCTGAACCCAGAGTTTATCTCTGTGTGCAACAACGCCACCTGGGCCATTGGCGAGATCGCCATGCAAATGGGTGAGAAAGCAGGTGGTCGCGCTTACTGTTGCTGCATTTTGTGCACAAGAGCCAAGTATCTGGATATGATGAAAAACCCAGCTCATTGACTCAAAATGATACATTTTGTTCCTATATTTTCTGATCCAGATATGGGACACTGCATGTTGTGGCGTAGTTGAGTGTTTGCCATCTTGAATCGGCAGGTTCAATAGACAAAAGAGAACTACATCTCGGGGAAACGTATTGTGCTCAGACCACTGAGCAATAATAAAGTAATTGTGCGTATTTGAACTGTGTTGTTGATGTTTTTCTAGGTGCAGAGATGCAGCCGTATGTGGGCGTGGTTCTGCCAAACCTGGTAGAGATCATTAATCGACCCAACACACCCAAGACCTTGCTGGAAAACACAGGTACACCCAGTTGTACATGCGCAGTAAGAGTTGGAACATGTTTTTAACAAATAGAAAACTGTCTAGGTAGTAACGGTGAATTGTTTTCCTTGTGCAGCCATTACGATTGGCAGACTGGGTTACGTCTGCCCCCAAGAAGTTGCCCCACAGCTCCAGCAATTCATTAGACCATGGTAAGGTTATCGTGCTGATATTATGAAACATACCCATATTTATTTATTAGGAGACATATTCTTAATTTTTTTGTAATTTTATGTTCTTTGTTTTAATCTTTTACAATATCTTTCATACAGAAATATGCCATTTTGTAACAATTTGTTTTTATTATCGTGTTCATTTAAGGGTTGGGCTGTATCAAATAGGTTGAAGCTTCATTCATGACGTTGTTATTCATAACATTACATTATGGATTAAGACTGACCACATCATTCAAAAACCTCAATAGAGGTTTTGAATGTTAAAATAAGACATTCGTTACAGTTTGAGAACATCCTCAACATGGCGTCCGTCTCGCATCTGGACATGATGAAAAACCCAGCTCATTGATTCCCAATGATACTTAATGTTCCTATATTTTCTGATCCAGATTTGCCACGGCTGTGTAGGATTTGTGTAATATGCATTTAAAGCACTAGGTGGTGTTTAGAAGACATATTAATTTATTTAAATGTTATGTTCCAAAGCGTCTTGCGCTCAGCACGGATAAACTTTCATCAGTTTAGGGAAGAGGGGGCGTGATTGGAAAATTAATTTTAGCCGATCGTAAAGCTCCGCGGCTACCGACTGATTCATTAATACGCTCCACTTTTGTCTCGCCGTCGTGCCTCTTTCCCAGGTGCACATCACTGAGGAATATCCGCGATAACGAGGAGAAGGACTCGGCCTTCAGGGGAATCTGTGTGATGATTGGCGTGAACCCTGCAGGAGTGGTGCAGGTGAGAGGATCTACTTTGCAGCTGTTGAGACTTCTCTCTGGAAATGAAGAAACACCCAGCTCATTGATAAGCAGTGATACATTCAGTTCCCAAACTAACTCTTCTGATCCGCAGTCGCACCGTTCACCCCTGTGACTTTTCATCTGAGCTCTGAATTTACTAGTAACCGGTCCCCTCTCTGTCCAGGACTTCATTTTCTTCTGCGACGCTGTGGCCTCCTGGGTCAACCCCAAGGAGGACCTGAGGGACATGTTTTATAAGGTGAGTGCTTCATCAAAAGGAATACCATGTCACTGACCTCCACCCAGCCAGACGCATCGTTTTGATGTCCAACTCTTACCTTCAGATGACTAATGTTCAGAAAATTCTCCTTCACGATGTGCAATGCCGCCACACTCTGTGATGATCACTTATCAGACATTCGAAATCTGATTTCATGGTGTAGATGATTTTTTTAAGTCTGAGAATTGTGTGCAGAGCTTGCCGTTGTGGAGAGGATTTTTTCGTGAACAGTCAATTGCTTAAACCCATTTTTATTTTTGTTTATGTTCACATGGAGCTCAATCAGCCTCCATAATGGTTTCCTATTTTCTTTTCCAAGATCTTGCATGGCTTCAAGGACCAGGTTGGAGAAGAGAACTGGCAGCAGTTCTCCGAGCAGTTCCCCCCTCTGTTAAAGGAGCGCCTGTCGGCCTGCTACGGCGTCTAACCCAACCTCCATGTCCACACAGGACACCAACCTGTTAGGTATGTCTCCCCTGAACCAGTCATATGAGCTCTACATTTACTCCTGTTACGCCGTTGTAATCTCTTTTCTCTCTTCCTGTTTCTTTCCCCCAGGTTAATGTAGGGGAGGGTTACTGGGGAACTCATTGCACTGCCCAGATTGTGGGGAGAAACCAGAGCTGGAGGGATGTGACTGGCCTTGTGACCCCTTCACTCAGCGGATGGCCTCCGTTCCCCCCGCGCCCTGTTTGTCTCTGAGGGAGGGTGGGAGGAGGGTGGTGGGTGTGGGAGGGTAAACTGGGGATATACATATACCTCTCGGATTAAACGCCTCACTAAATCCAACACTCTAAAGTGACTTTCGCCAACCGCACCGCAGGGATCCTAGGTAGGTGAGGACAGAAAAGGGGCTGGCTTTGACCGCCTCGTCCTCGATTTGATTATTCTGTTAAGATAGCTGACGGCTGGGAGGGAGTGGGTGGGGGGAGGTGGCAAATGGGTACATTAAAAATGAATTATCTGAACCAGCATAGGGTGCCACAGTCCCAAAATCCACAATGCACGAAGTCCGTTGACTCGCACATGTAGACATGATTAAACGGACCGAGGCTAAACAAAAAACACATGAGATGCTTTTACTCCGTAACAATGCAGGAAATGTGCACAGATTGTTAACACCTTTTTACGGTGAAATTGCATAAACCATTTGGTGTGCATATACACATGGGTCTTTTTTCTCTTTTCACATGTACATTTAGCTGAAACAATTTCCTTCCTCTTCCCTCAGTTTCCGAATTCCTCTCGAATCATAAGTCTCTTTTTATTTCCCCCTCTCATTTGAGGCACACAAAAAAAAGATGCAGTCGGTTCGTCCTCTAAGGTTTTACCGCCGCAGTACCAAGTTATTGCATGGCATTTGATCACCTCTTAAGTGACGCATGTTTAAGTGAATGTCTGTCTTGTTGCTTACTTTGTTTACTGCGTTAATGTCGTCCGTATAGGGAGGCTGCCATAATTTGAAGCGGTCAGGTGCTTGGTTCGTTTGTCCTCCCATTCGTACATATTGTCTGATCAATGGTCCCTTTAGTTTAAAGGAGGCAGAGTGCGTGATGACCAACTATAGTTCGCTTAATACAGGAATCAGCTTAACTCTCTGCAACAAGAGTTCAAATACTGTAGGCAAGTCGAGAATCCTTTTTGCTGCTGCTTCGTTTTAAGAGACTTTACGAAACGGACTTAATGAGAGCGATAAGACATCATCAAGAATGAATTTATTCTTACTGATATAAATGCACTTTTTCTTTTGTAAGAAATTTAGAATTTCAAATGTAAGACAAACAGTAATATACTGATATTGAGACATAGTTTTTTGATAAGTGATTTTAGGACTGTTAATGATTTGCTAAATGATAATGGTAAGCAATGGGGAAATGACTAGGTAAGACTTGAGGCCTCTTAACATAGTTAGTTTTATAATGTAGCTCCTCCAAAAATGGATCGAATAGGATTCAAGAGGAGACAGACGTCTTAATTGCAGTATTTTGGATCCGTGTCTAGAGCACCAGTCAATCCATATCTGTGTTTGAGTGGCCCCGTCTTTCTCGCCAAAGCGTTTTGTTGAACGGTGGCTACTTGAGCCATTAAGGCTCCTGGCCATGATCGTTGCATGCTTTTCGACGAGTCGTGCTCCTTTTTTTTTTTTTTTTTTTTTTTGTCATTTTATAACGGGTCATTTGGAGGGATCTACCTTTATAAGAGCTTTGTCAATGGCATTGCAACTCACTGCTGGGCTAATAAGGTACCTCTCCAGCTTTTGATCAAACTAGTGATTGTCAATGCCATAAATTCACCCGTTGATACTGTGTAGGATTTGCCTGGGAATACACCGAGTCCTAATAGTTCTCCCCCGACACTGGTTAGCTTATGTGAGAGTGGTGGTCTTTATCCAGCTTTATCTTTTAGTAATTGTTCATAGTGGACGCTTGTAATGAAAGTGTGTATGGCTGTTTGCCTGTTGCTGTTTTACTATAAAGATGTGTACTTAAGTACTGCTTAGATGTATTTTTGCTCCAGCGCTACAATAAAGTTATGTCCGGGACGTAGTTTGAGTCATGCCTGGGAATCAACACTTGCCTGCTCGTTAAGTTGTATCGCCTTTTTCGCAAATCTCCTGAAAACTAAGGCCGTTGCTGAAGGAAAACGCCCGATCGGATCCCTCCTGAATATCAGCTTGTGTCAATAATTGTGTATTTAAATAAGGACAGATGTGTCCAACACCCCACAGGGCGGATGCTGATGACATCTTATCCAGGTTTAACTGGCGGGCAAGGGTTGAGATTTGAGGCGGCCACTCACGGATCGGCTCCCGGAGCAGCAGCTGGTGAAGCATTAAGTCACATGATCGTTCAGAAGGATGCAGCTCCTGTGCCACAAATAATTGGTAATAAGTCGAGGCTTCACTACGCCCCACCATGTTGTGCTACACTAAGCTCTATACAGAAGTAAATTTAAATGAAAGTTGGCCGCAGGTTTTTTATTTTAATTTTATTTAATGCTCATATGACTGTTTTGTTTTAATTTATTTCTTTTTTGTTTTAATTTTTTGTGCTCCAGTGCACAAATTCTTTTGGACTTTAAAAGTTTTTTTTCCTTTTTATTCTTTTTGTTTAAAGAACAATTTTGTTTTCGTTGTTTTATAGCGGACGATTTGATTATGTCAAAAATTGGTTGGACTGAAGGAAAGTGCTTGTTGCATATACCTGAGGGAAGAATGTGGAAAACTAATTAATAACTTTGTTTCAATCTGATATCAAGGCTGGCAATTGAATTTGATGTAGTACCTTTTTTCTTTTTTTGCGCAACTGTGGTGCAGGTTGGATGTTATCTGATGTATCCCTTTTTTAATTTAATTTTTTTGTGAATAGGGGAAATAAACATTTTTTTTTTCTATTAGCCTTTGAGTTGTCTGAACATTGTTTTTGTGTGATCAACTGAACGTTTGTCAGACTGGAAACATCTTAAATGTGCAGACCGCACTTGAGGGCCAAAAGGCATGTTTATTGTTTTGCAAAATTGTGACATTTGAATAATAAGCTTGGCCAATACTAGAACACCTTGCCTTAACCTAGTTGTCGCCACTAGTTAAAATATATTGCAATGGTAATCAAATACTGTTTTACACTATTTAACTGCAAAAGTGTAAGTTGCAAGCTATCCGAACATTTATTTGCCAGGTATGTTACACGTACGAGTAATTTGTCTTGGCGGGAGGCGCATACATTAGAAAAACAATCAATAGAAACATTACATTTACAATAGAATAAAGTGCACAGACAAATTGATAATGGTACTGTAAACAAGTGTACTGTAGGTGTATTTAAATATGATGTATGCAGGGGCGTGACCCCGGCTCTGTTGATGAGCCCGACTGCCGACTTAGTGTGGCGTGAGGTAAGGCAAGGCAAGTTTATTTGTATAGCACATTTCAACAAGGCGATTCAAAGTGCTTCACATAAAACCATTAAGAGCATCAAAACATAATGCAGAGAAAACAGGATTTAAAACAGTTAAGAAAACAACACAGGATTTAAAACAGTCAAAAAGCTAAATAAAAGTTGCAGTGCAGTTTAAGAAATAAAATGCAGTAGTGAGATGCAGCAATTGATTCTGGATCAATTAAAGGCAACAGCAAACAAAAGTATTCAATCTGGATTTAAAGGAGTTGAGGGTCTCAGCAGACCTGCAGCTTTCAGGGACCTTGTTCCAGATATGTGGAGCAGAAAAGCTGAACGCTGCTTCTCCATGTTTAGTTCTGACTCTTGGAACAGAAAGTAGACCCGTCCCAGACGACCTGAGGGGTCGGGATGGTTCATAAGGTAGCAGCAGATCACAAACATACTTGGGCCCTAAACCATTCAGTGCTTTATAAACCAGCAGCAGGATTTTAAAGTCAATTCTTTGTTTGACAGGAAGCCAGTGCAAAGACCTCAGAACTGGTGTGATGTGATCCACTTTCCTGGTCTTAGTGAGGACTCGAGCTGCAGCGTTCTGAATCAGCTGCAGCTTTCTGATTGACTTTTTACAGAGGCCTGTGAACACACCGTTACAGTAGTCCAGTCTACTGAAGATAAATAAAGATAAATGCACCGCAGCCTCCTGCCAGAGGGAAGGGACTCAAACAGTTTGTGACCAGGGTGTGAGGGGTCGGCTGCAATCTTTCTTGCCCGCTTCAGAGTCCTGGAAGCGAACAAGTCCTGGAGGGACGGCAGATTGCAGCCAATCACCCTCTCAGCAGAGCGAATAATGCGCTGCAGCCTGCCCTTGTCCTTGGCATGGAGGAGCAGAGAATGGACTCAAAGATGGCTGTGTAGAAGTGCACCATCATTGTCTTTGGCAGGTTGAACCGACTATATATTATACTTTAAAAAAAATTGCATTCTCTTTTATAACATGCTCCTTGATGTAAGGATTTTAATTTGAAGCACATTTAATTTGTAATGAAATGTAAAATGACTTGACATAAAATCCTAACATATGGTGACTAGTCTTTAGATTTGAACAACGGTGTCTTGGATCAAATGGAAAGAACAATGCAATTTAACCAAGAAGAAAACGCAACTTTTAAAGTGTGGTCAGTGCTGGAAAAGACGGTCATATTGCCTCCAGTTCGCTGACAGTCTGAACGAACGTACACATTCCATGTGAAGAAATCCTTTTTGTGAAGCTGCAATGTGCTGTCAGTGAGAGACTGATACTCCATTAAAGATCCATCCTAAATTAGAGACCTTTGTGTATTCTGTTTGTAAAGCTTTAAGTGCTCTATACATCGTAACAGTTTAAATGTAATTTAGACATGCTCATACATGCCGCCCTCCATTGCTGACAAGGGTACGAGTAAAGCAGGTCTTCCCTGTTTATTCAGAGGTGTGTAGAGTAACGCTCCAAGACGGACCTACACAATATCCCGTCAGCAGACATACAGGTAATGTTATAATCTACTTTAATAAGAGACCTGACTATGCTGTACAAGTGTATTTCCAAATGCCATTTCATCTTTTTATTCATAATAATATAATCCTTTATTTATGCAGCACAAAGTGCATTATGTGGTTGAACCATGATTAATGCATTTCAGAACTGC
Organism: Myoxocephalus aenaeus; assembly: GCA_038501785.1. NCBI lineage: Eukaryota > Metazoa > Chordata > Actinopteri > Perciformes > Cottidae > Myoxocephalus > Myoxocephalus aenaeus. Next base: position 4,387,263 of record JBAMJR010000051.1, on the reverse strand, counting down.
AGTGAGCTAAATTAAATCGGACAATTACAATACTGTAATACAAGAATAAGATTGAATACAAACTGGTTAGAAATACAATTGTGCGTTTGCATTTATAAAAAGAAAGTGTTTTTAAACTCTCACACAGTTCGGATTAAGATTAGGCGAGAGTTTTAGTCTTCTCAACTTCAGATAAATAAGATCCTGTATTTGTTGCTTTTTCAGCCACTGATAGTTACTGTTATCGAGAATCTCAAAAACGACCTAAAAAATGTGTATTACTCATTGTTACATGTCAGAACAGCTTTGGTCGTTTCCCATAAAGTGCCTGCAACTATCATTCTAAATCATCCCTTATTAATGATCTTCTCGCTAAAATATATGATTAATTTAGCAACAATTGCTTATAGTTTTATAGTTCAGGAAGAAACCCAACCCGTCACGTTTTTCCTTCTGAACCCCACCCAGTTCAAACCAGTGAGAAAAGACTGGAAAAGGCGGGAGTGAGGGTTTAAAAAAAAAAAATTAACCTGACAACCTCCAGTGAATCGAGGTGGAGCAATTCACCTTTACTTTCCACCTGCAACAAGTAGAGCGGACTGACCAGAGCTGAGGATTCTTTTTGCTTTGCTTCGGCACATGAAGGTGAGTTTAAATTCTGAGTATTTTTCTTAATTAATAGCATGTGTAACGTTAGTAATGTAACACAGTTATGTAGCTCGTGCTTGTCAATGGTCTGGAAAGGCTTAACGTTAGATACTTTGTGGCTTTAATGTTTAGCTAGCTTAACAATGTCCCTTAATAGAACTTCTTCTAAGACAAATGGTTGACCTATTTTATCCGTCCTGCAGTTGATAAAACATAATTCATGTAGAAGTATAAGCTATTGGTTCATGTTTTAAAGTGACCGCAATTTTCTTTCATTATGTCATGCTTCATTTAAGTTACGTTTTTCGCTCAACACCCCTCCCCCCCTCCAACTGGCTCGTTCGGTTAGCTAGCTAGCTAGCGCGTTTTAGCTAGCTAGCTAGCGCGTTTTAGCTATCTAGCTAACACGAACTTTAAGCAGTCTGAATGTAGAGTCATAGGCTCTATACATAGGAGGGATTCACATTGAACGTCACTGCCCATGATTTGCTTGCTCTTTGTATTTTATTTTGACCTGACAGTAGGCAAAATGTATGTATTAATGTGTTAATATTTAGTCTGTATGCCAGTAATGACTTATATTAATGCAGAGCATGATGTAGGGACGCAGCAGCGCACTGAGCACAGACCGTGTTGCAATACTAATTCTTGAGACTTGCTCTATTGAATTGGATTATATTGAGGTGTTTCTCGGACTCTACAGTAAATGTAATATATTTAAACATCACAATCTACGGTCTCACTTATACCTAAACAAAGCTAAAACAGAATATTTCAAACATCAAGGTTGAAACTCTTGCAGGGCTGTTGCCTTATACTGCACACGTTTGAGCTAATCCAATAAACTGACTGGATATTGTTGAAGTCAGCCTACTGCTTCGCCGAGTTGGTTGATGTGGGAGAGTCAAGACAGAGTCGTAGAATCTTCTGTTAAAGCAAGTTTATTATTAAAGCAAAGATCTTTGGAGATCACACCACAGAGTATAAGTCTGTTACAGCCAAGTGAGATCTGAATAACAGTTACACAGCACACGGTTATAGTTGTAGAGCCCGCCCTTTTGTAAGTGGAACTTACTCTTGCATCAGCCACTTGTTTATCTTGTCAATACCATCCATTAATGCCACATATGGCTCCAAGAGACAGTTGTGATCATGTTTATACTTTCTGTTCTTCAACTATCTGGCTGACTCATCTGTCAGCTGCTAGGGTGCGGTTTGGTCAGTTGGACCCTTGTGACAGACAGAACTTTCTATTCCCTTATTCCTGCGTCTAGCCTAGCATAAGACAAAACAGCATATGTATATAATAAATCCACAAAGTGTATTTGAATATTAGATGTGTAATACTTGGTTCATACTTTTTTTTTGTAAAGGATTTTTGTTTAAAAATTGCTTGATCCCTGTTTTTGTTTTGAATATTTAGAAATGTAAAAGATTGATAATTTGAGTGTGAAGTAAACGCATGTTATATTTATATGAAATACAAATATTAGATGTGTGTTTTATTTTTCTGAAACACAAATTTTCACTAAACGTGCAATTCATTTGATTTTTTCTGTTTTCAGATGTCATCAAGAATGTCCAGTACGTGACGTGAAATGTAAGTTTTGTGCATTCTCCTCTAACGGACAAAGAAGAATAATCCAGCATCATGAACAGCATCATGGACATGATCGGTGGTGTTTAGGCCTTCTCTGTACTCAAGTTAGCATCATACCTTTGGTATTGCATTCATCTCTCTTGTCTGTTTTTGTAGGATACAAACCAGAACCGAAGAACAGCTGCCCTGCTTGGTCTTCATGCTACTATCTTTCAGAGGATTCCTCCGACATAATCCGGATGTGTGATGTAAGACACTGTATTTACACATTTACTACACTCAATGGTTGTAATGCGACAATGGTAACATGTGTTGTGTTCATTAGCTTTATTACCCATAGCCACACACATTTTTATAGAGATTTTGTATAATTGTAAACTACCCTTTCCTTTCCTTTTAATGAGGACTCTCAAAACATTGAACTAGTACTATTTTGGAGATGTCAGTTAAGATGTGAATGTCTTTACATGTCTTCAGGTTCATGGAGAAACCCTGGATGAATGCAGGTTGGACTGTTGATGGGACACGAAGGCATTCTGCATGATTCACTTCCTTTGGAAGTCTTCGATGTGGCCGAGGCAGTAGAGAAGATCGTCCAACATGAGCTCAGACGTGTCCACAGGCTTCATGTTGATGGCACAATCTACTGCCTTGACCTGAGTACCCCCATAATATGAACGACACCTTTGAGTTTCATGAACATTAAACCGGACCAGTGCTCAGCAAGAATCCATGGGCTCAGAAGCAAACTGCTCGGCTATATATGGTAAATGGACTGTACTTGTGTTTCTCTCTTCTAGTCTTCCGACCACTCAAAGCTCTTTAACACGACTTGTCATCATTCACCCATTCACACACATATCTGTCAGATTGCCTCCACTTGTATTTGGGTATGAGGAGATGTACTTGTAGCGAATGTTTCAGTCTGTGTATATTTTCTTCCAATAAATGTTATATCTTTTGAACAGAAGTAAGAATTGTTGGTCATTTCTTTTCTATAAAGCAAACACATTTTAAATTATCAGTCAAAATAACGTTTATATGCAAGTTGAAACGAATTTGGAATGTAAGTCCTCTTAACTTGAAATGGCAAATTGTATACACATGGTAAAGTTATTCTAACTTGTAACTGTGTGTTACATGAAAGCACAAATGTGTGTTTGTTTGACTAGCTATGGAAAGTTTTCTCGAACTGATAATGTAAAAACACTCTTTGTTTTAACTTGGTGGATCAAGTTCAAACAACAAGGGACAAACAGTTCACTCAACTGACAACTTGGATCATAATGTTGAGACAACTAGAACGATGTAGTTACATCAACCTTATGAACTTTAATATATCAGTTGAATCAAAGGAAATTTCAAGTTGAGTTAACTAGATTTCTCAAGGCAGCAGGTAAACTTTCGTTTGCAAGTTGAACTGACTTGAAATGTCTTACAGTGTAGTTACTGCCGGAGGCTGGAACTGAAGTCCCCTCATTCAATCTATGGTCCCATCTGGGCAAGCTTGTTTGGAATTGCAGACTCTTTTAGCCTCTTTCATGTACTGTGCAGTACTGTAGACCACGTCATTGTCATATGTCCTTGAGTAATAGCTCATTTGTATTAAAATGCAAGATTTTTTAGTTACATATTGATGACTAATTCATGATGGTGTATTTTATCGTTCTTTCAGACAATATGCCGAACCATAACCACCCATTAACTGGAGCTTTGTATAGAAACTATGAGCCTGTACCAGACGATACGCCAAAGATCCAGGGCTATGACTTCAACCAGGGAGTGGACTACCACGCCCTGCTGAAGTCCTACCTCAACGCCGGCTTCCAGGCCACCAACTTTGGCCTGGCCATCCAGGAGATCAACAACATGGTAAGATGGGAAAACCTGATGAATGAGTAGGAGCAAAAACAAGTAGGCCAATTATTACAGTCAGATAAGTTATCAAAGCTCTGCAGATAGTATTTTACATGTATATACATTTACACCTTAGACTTCATAATACGAAATGTGACAGAAGAAGTCAAGAGGCCACAGGCTCATACAACAAACTGACAATGACAAAAAAAGTAGAAAACTAAGCTCACGTGATTAGAAAAAAATCATGTGACAAAAATGTGACTGCTGATTTGAGTTTTGCACCTACACTATCTTCTTTTTAGAATGAACCAAAGACATGCATTTCAAATAGATTTTTTTTAAGCTTGTGTTCTACAGAAAATAGAACCGAACGTTCCGCTCCACATCCACAGATAAAGAGGCGTGAGCAGCCGGTGAAGGCGGTGAATGGACTTGTTGAAGATCCGTCCACCTGCCCCTGCCTCCAGAGCTGCACCATCTTCCTCAGTTACACATCAAACCTGATCAGCTGTGGAATCAGGGACAGTATCCGCTATCTCGCAGAGCACAAAATGGTACCACCCTGTTCAAATATATTGAATCAATAGAAACGAAATAAATGATGATATGTTATGTTAAGAACAACACGTGCTCTAGCACGTATTGTACGACTGCACCTTCCATTTATTAGATAGATAGAAAGATAGATAGATAGAGGATAGATAGATACTTTATTCATACCCAGGGTGAAATGTGTTTGTAGCAAGAGCAAGCAAAGTTACATAGGACAAATATGAAGTATGACAAATACTCAATGTATACAATACAATAAAATAGCAGAGCATATTAAATTTAAGAAAATTAAATAATGTGTATATGAAGTGTTAAATTAAATAATGTGTATATGAAGTGTATATAACGTATAGACAGTGAAATAGAAGTATCTGTCCTGTATCTGTCCTTGTGACTGTCGAATCAGCCCCTGTAGGTGTTCCCTAATGCAATATGTGATTGTGTCTCTGTATAGGTGGATGTCTTAGTGACCACAGCTGGAGGCATAGAAGAAGATCTGATCAAGTGTTTGGGCCCAGTTTACGTTGGAGAATTTTCCATGTCTGGCAAGGATCTGTATGCCAAAGGCATGAACAGGTCAGAGAAGATGTTAGAACGATACCGTACACATTTAACTAAAATAGAATAAAGAAAGGTTTCAAATAAGTGAACTACACCAGAATGCTAACATGCCCACACCCTTTTCACGGGTTATGAAACAGCCTCTCAATTTAATCCGTATGACTCTGTATGAGTGATGTGATCAGAGGTTTTATAAAGGGACTCTGATGCACTCCTACTTCTGTCCACAGGGACCGCCAAAATCAACACAATATGAAAGTTCCTTTTTTTTTTTTTTACACAATCAGCATTATTTTGAGAATAATTAATTTCCTTTGCGTGTTACTTTGTGTCACTGCAGGACTGGAAACACTCTGATGCCGGAAGAAAACTACGAGAAATTTGACAAATGGATGACGCCGATCTTGAAGCAGATGCTGGAGGAGCAGAACACGCAGGTGCTTGGACTCCATTTTTAACATTTGTCTACCTGTTTTCCTAAAATGCTAAACATTGCACACAAAAAAACAGATATTCATAAATTGAGTCAAATTATACTTCATTTTGATACCTAATATTTTCTCCATACTATCAAATCCCGTTCGACTCGCTCTTGCATTACAAAGGCTTTACATCAGCAGTTGATCGTGCTCATCTATTCGCTGGGGCAGCTGAGATGTTTTGATCCACTCACACTATAGTTTAACTTTTTCTGTGGTGTTACTTCTTCTAGGGCGTTCGCTGGACTCCATCTAAGGTGATCCATCGTTTCGGCAAGGAGATCAACAACCCTGAGTCTATTTACTACTGGGCCTACAAGGTACATGTTCTAGTGCACATTGGGCTAGTGATCTGGGAAAAGCTGCAGATATAATTAGAAAGATTTAACCAGCTGTTTTATCAAACCAATGACAGGGACATCTTTGATAGTGATCAAGCATCCTGTTACTGTGTGCGGTGACATTGGGTTCTGTCTGTATTTCTTTTAGATTAGTAAGTAACCAACTGGAAATAAGTGCCAAATGGAGTTTCTGTTAAGTCTAGTTTGTATGATTGCCAACTCTTACTTTTGCATTTAGTTTTCTCCCTCACTCTTTGTTTCCTCTTCTTGTTTATTTTTTAACCAGCTAGCCAGATTTATTTGCATGTTGGGAGAGTACAAAAGTGAGATCATGCCTGAAGAAAAACATGATTTTATTTAACAGGCATAAGGACTTGCAAACAGACTGCGTCTTGTAATATGAGACACACCTATTATGTAAATTGCACATTTTCTCACCAAATAGGCAAAGATTTTAGACAAACCATTGTACAATATGGGTCCTAGCTGATGCAGTGATGTGGCGTCCGTTTCAGAATAACATCCCGGTGTTCAGCCCTGCCCTGACCGACGGCGCTATCGGAGACCTGTTCTACCTCTTCTCAAGGAAAAACCCTGGCCTGATCGTCGACATAGTTGAAGGTAAACCAGCCCTCATTGCTGCTGACTTTATTTTTCTCTGTGGTGTTCGTTGGTCTTACACAATGCATTTCATTCCAGATATTTCAAAGTTGAACCACCTCGTATTGGCTGCCAACAGCAGCGGGATAATCGCCCTCGGCGGAGGCGTAGCCAAACACCACATATGCAATGCCAATGCCTGGGTGAGTCATTTTTGACTCTGATATGTTCAGTTATTCCCATTTTGAATCGATTTGCACACTCACACATTTGATACCGCTAACCCCAAGAACAAACCTCCTCAAACGTATCTTGCGTGCAATTACTGCTTGGAATTTACTACCGCCCCATATAACTCATACAGATAATACTCTGTCATTTAAAAAGCTATTGAAGGCGCACCTCATGCCATTAACCACTTGACGTTTTCCATTGCTTTTGTAGTAATCTAATCCTTCTTTGTATACATTTACGGATGCTGCACAATATATATCCTAGTCCTCGACTGCACTAGGTATCTGACTACAATTTTTAATTATTTTTAATTATTTTACTAATTCTGTTTGTACTGTTTTTAACTGTTTGTTTCACGTCATGTTTTGCACGTTTTGCATGTATTACATTTTGTCCTCTCTGTGGACCGCAGGAAGACTAGCGGTCGCTAAGGCATCAGCTAATGGGGATCCAGTTAATAACCTAAACTAAACACACAAAACACTGCTTTGTCTCCCTCCAGAGGAACGGAGCTGACTACGGGGTGTACGTGAACACAGCTCAGGAGTATGACGGATGTGACTCTGGGGCCAGACCTGATGAAGCCGTGTCCTGGGGCAAGATCAGTGCAGACGCCAAACCTGTGAAGGTACCTGTTATAATTTAGTTTGGATGTATTGGATACTTGTATCAAGGTTGTGTACTAGTGTTAAAGACCTGGATGTGCGCAAAGCATCTTTTTTGTTTCTCCTTTTAATACACCTTGTTTCTTTCCAGGTGTTTGGAGATGCGACCATCATCTTCCCCTTGTTACTGGCAGAAACCTTTGCAGTTCATGCTAAGGCAACGGCTGGCGAGAAAAAAGAATGAAACCAATACCGTCTCCAAATGTGTGATTTGAGTCGGCTTGCTGTGGGCATGTAAACTTGATTTGATCACATTGGTTTGTGTGTTATGGTGGTTTGTTTATTCATAATTTTCCCACAAATTCTGTGACACTTTCCTCTTTCTACACTTAACTCTGCACTTCTTCTATGCCAGTTCATTTATTGTTGATCTGATTTAAATGCATAAACTGTATTTTTACTCCATCCCTCCAGTCGTGACTGGGCCGTGTCCTGAGGCAATATCAGAGCAGATACTAAACCTGTAAAAGTGTATGGTGGCCAAAAACCACACATGAATCTATTGTCTTTCTCTTTTGTTTCTATTTCTGTTTTTGGTGCTTTCAAAATAAACTTAAATTTCAAACCAAAACTCTGTGGATTGGGAGGGAGGGGGTAGTTATCCTGTAGCTATCCCATGTCTGGTACCATCTTAGCATTTGTAGCATCTGAGTAAAGTTGTCCCTTACACAACTAGTCACTCACTGAGGCCCTGGAAGCTTGAGGTAGTTGAAATAGGCAACTAGTTTCCTGTTAGTCACCATCCCTGACTATCCCCTGAATAGATACAATCCATGGAATTGTACAGGTTTACAAACCATTTCTAATCAGTCACTGGTTTCTGACTAACATCATCTTTGTCATTGTTGATCATGGTGTGACAAATGGGAGTCCTCAAAGTTATTTAGCTAACGCTAAAACAAACGAATACTACTGTCACGTAAAGTAAGAATATGAACGGTTGTCATGGCGAACTCCTGGCCGTAAAGTTAAAAACATTTCGATTACCATTTCCGGTTCCGGTGTCGAATAACCGGCCGTTTCTCAAAATGCGTTCTTGTCCTTGTGAACTTACTGTACTCCTGGGAACTGAGGGGAAATAGTGTCTTCACAATTCATATTTTTTGTGATTTCCTATCTATTTAGAGTTAGAAAAAAAACATCATACAATTTAGACTTTTTGAAAATTATTTTAATTTTTAATTTTACAGCATGTAAAACCACAAGACAATTTTCGTGTGAAAAGACAGGTAAATATAGAAGATAAAACAACTAACAAATTGTGGCTGTAGAGTGATATTAAACCAATAATATATAATAATAATAGTTCTTCATCTTTGAATGAATGCTGCTAAATCTTCAAATACTTTGTTGTCAATGTACTTTAAAAATTACTGAATAGCAGAGCATATTAAATTACTAAAGTACTATACTGTATATAAAGACAGAATAAAAATGTATTTAACAGGTATTTATATTGCACCAGTTGAAGTAATTAAAGTGACCAACGTGATTGAAGTGTTATTAAGTGTTTTTGTGAACTACTGTGAGCTCAGCTGGTTGTGCAGCCTGACAGCAGCAGGAAAGAAGGATTTGCAGTACCTCTCCTTCACACCAGGGATAAATCAGCCGGTGGCTGAAGGAGCTGTGCCTGTGCATATATCCTCCTGAGACCCAGCCTATTCATTTGTGTCCTCTGTGGTGGACACTTTGGTTTTGCATCTCTCCTTTTACTCATTTGAGTTACCCTATCAATTCCTGCTGTACTCTAAAGAGGACATGGGCTTTCCATTGATATCACATGGGTAGGGGTGGGATCATGACAACTTCCTCTTTCTTTCGACACAAGATCAGCCTGCACATTTTATGGAAAGTCAAAGGGTAAGTCAAATATTGCTGACTTATTGTCTTTTGTACTATGATATTCATACATTTTCTTGTTTATTAACATGTCAGGCATGATATATTTAGTTCTGAAGCATTTCAGTTATTTGTTTATTTAAATAATAGTCCTTTTAATCCAAATAGATTTGTCTGAGGTTTAATTATTATTCCTGTTATTAGCTTTCATTTAAAGGTGTTATTTTCCATCATAATAGATTCACACCTGTGCTAACTGGGCTTCTATACTGTCAAGATGACTCTACAACCCATGCAGACTGGAGTCCAATTCAGTACTTTTTAAAGTACATTGACAACAAAGTATTTGAAGATTTAGCAGCATTCATTCAAAGATGAAGAATTATTTTGTTTTATAATCAAGTTGAATATATTATTGGTTTAATATCACTCTACAGCCACAATTTGTTAGTTGTTTTATCTTCTATATTTACCTGTCTTTTCACACGAAAATTGTCTTGTGGTCCGCTACAGTGGACATGCTGTAAAATTAAAAATTAAAATAATTTTCAAAAAGTCTAAATTGTATGATGTTTTTTTTTTTTTTACTCTAAATAGATAGGAAATCACAAAAAAATATGAATTGTGAAGACACTATTTCCTCTCAGTTCCCAGGAGTACAGTAAATTCACAAGTACAGACAAGAACGCATTTTGAGAAACGGCCGGTTATTCGACACCGGAACCGGAAATGGTAATCGAAATGTTTTTAACTTTACGGCCAGGAGTTCGCCATGACAACCGTTCATATTCTTACTTTACGTGACATTTCAGTATTCGTTTGTTTTAGCGTTAGCTACATAACTTTAGGGAAAATGGCCACAATTTTGTTTCACTGACTCGGGCGACGACGTCAGACCAACGGTTAGCCTTGTCAACGGCTGGACTTGTCAATAACGGAACGTTAGCTCCTTGAAGCTAATTCATGTTTGCCTGCTGTCACTGCCGTCAGATTACTTTGAAACGAGTGTTTTCTTGGGTTTTCAACAGACACATGTTGCAGATAACGTTACAGCAAAACCAGACCGTTTGAAACTAAAAAGAAAAGGACTGTACTCGAGGGTTAACGTTAGCTAAAGCTTTCTTCAGGCATTGTTGTATCTCTGAGTTGTAACCCGTGAAAGGTTTTTTGTTTTGTTTTTCCTGATCCGATGTGAGGTCCCAGGACACAGGATTTCGTATGTGTACAGATTGTAAAGCCCTCTGAGGCAAATTTGTGATTTTGTGCTGTACAAAATAAACTGAATTGAATTAACATACCAATAGTGTCAGTTGACGCTGAGCTAAGCCCTGCAGACCTCATTTTTTATAGGTGTTACGTATTAAACACATACAGCCGACAATAACAACATGGAGGTTTATTAAGGTTAGTTGGCTCGCAGTGTATGAGCATCCTGTGCTGAGAGCAGAGACCGTGATGACGTCAGAGTTTAGGGTGAAGCTGTATGAACCGGAAGTGGGGCCAGGCGGGCACCAGATGGGGCCATCCCCTGACCCCGTGAAATCTCCCAGCAGTGAAGCTTCTGGGCCTGACCTGCAAGGGTGAGACCGTGTTTCACACTCAACTGGCTGTTCATGTCTCACAAGGATAGGATCTTAATACGTCTGTATATGTCTTCCAGTCTTCTGCCTGCTGGTGTCCCATCTTCTGCAGACATTAGCCCCTCATCCTCTGCTGAGGCAAGTGGCTTGTTATCCCTACCATGGGAGATGTTGACCCACATCGCCTCACACCTTCCTGCTCAGTGTGTCATCGCTGTGCTGCCAAAGGTCAGTTTTAAAGATTGTTGTGCTAATTTCTTACTAAATGTCATATCTTTCTTTTTTCAATGTATATTCCCCAATAATAACTTGGAAAATATTAGTGTTATGGATTCTCAATCAAGGTTAGGCGTTCACTTTTTGTTCTTTAGGTTGAACACAAAAAAAGAAAGTATAGATTTCCATAATCAACATATATTATTTAAAGGTCACCTGTGGAGTTTTATTATAAACATACAAACGTTTACTTTGAGTAGTACTCAACATGCATTGTGTTTACCTGTGAGAGTTAATTGAGTTGAGTGTATTTCCTTCATCATAAATAATTTGTAAAGCCGTTTACATTCATGTTTATTGGCAAGCAGTCTTCTTCTTGTCTGCCTATTTCTTGGTGTGTTGCTACCAGATTTAGATCAGTGGATGAATAGTGTGAAACAATTGCCAGGAATGTGCTTTGTGTCTCTCACATGTGCGTTCTCATGCCTGTGTTCTTGCTTACTAGAGGTCAGATACTCCACAGGGAACCTGTATGACTTAACGTCTTGCCGATATTGGACATTTCCCCTCTTTCTGCTCTTTTTAGGTCTGTCGTGCATTGGGTAATGTGGGCAAGGACAGCGCTGCTTGGCAGCTTCGGGCACACAGACTGATAGGATCACGAACTGGCTTCCCAGTGGGGCCCAGGGAGGACTTTGACTGGCCGTCTGCTTGCCTGGAGATGGAGCAGCTGATAACCGGCTGGACAGGCCAAGCGAGACTTGTGGCGAGACAGACCCAAGAGGACGAGGAGGCAAGGGAGCAAGTTAGACTGCAGGATAGGGAGCCAGTTGCAGAAGCACAGGAAGATGGTAGAGAGGATGAAGTAGAAGGGGTGGGAGTGGAAGCGCAGGAAGTTGCGTATGATGCTGATGAAGGAATGGAGGTGGCGATGGACGGTGACGAGGATGAAATGCAGCCCATAGTAGGTGGAGACCAACTGGCAAGATTAAGAGAGGAGTTGGGAGAAAGATTGGAGGATGATGCAACAGCACTAATGGAAGAAGAAAGGGACCACAGGATGGTGTTTGGGGCTAATGGGGGTCAAGATGGTGCTCTTAATCACCAAAATAACTTGGCAGACCCCAGGAATTTGGGTAATAGAAGACACGTAGAGATGAAGCAACACCAACCCCTCAGAAGTCCGAGCCCACCCCCGGCGCTGGAGTGCATCACCCTTCCTTCAGACCACATTGCCCCGGTCAACTCAGTCCTCCTTGTGGGGGGAGAGGGGGCAGTTTGTGCCACAGGCTCTAGAGATTGGAACGTTAAACTGTGGGCTCTACAGACGGCCTCTGGCGGCACACTGCTGCACACATTGGGAGGGCGCGGTGACTTCAGCTCTCATCGGGGCTGGGTCTGGTGCCTGGCATCTCAGGGCCCTCTGTTGGCTTCAGGTGGCTTCGACAGCACAGTGAGGCTGTGGGACCTACAGGCAGGTGGGGCAGAGAGAGGCCTGATCAGGTCCGGGGCTGCTGTCCACTGCTTGTCCTTTCAGCCGGATGTATTGCTGGCTGGTACATTTGACAAGAGGATCAGCATGTATGACACCAGAGGTGAGGGGGATGTGGATATCATTTACATCTCAATTTAGTGGCCGAGTGTGCGTAAAGTGCAAATACAGGTCATTAGTTTTGAAAATGTGATGAGAGGGCAGTGACACATGACATCACTAAAACAATTTTTTGATAGTTTGCCAAATTAGGAAGACAAATCACTTAGTTTCTAAAGGTTATTCTTGACATCATTTGTCTACAGCAGCTGAACCCCTGGTGAAAAGCCTCCGTCTCCATGGTAATGCTGTCATGTGCCTCGCTGCAGATGACAAGTACATCATCTCTGGGAGTAAAGACTGCACCGTGGTGGTCTATGACAGAAGGGCAGGCAGAGGCTTGAAAAAAATCCGGGTACACGCAAACGCACAGACACGCACACACACGTAGTTTTTTAAGTTTGCGCCCGATACCAAGACTAACTCCAACCAACCCCTCTGTTTCTAGCTGAGCTCTTACCTGCTGTCCATGAGCTACAGTGGCTGTGAAGTTTGGGCGGGAGACAACAGCGGCATGATCCACTCCTTCTCCATGCAGGCGGGGACCTTGAACCCTCTGTCCCAGTTTGATGTGGGACACACAGCTCTGCTCACTGGCATCCACAGGTCCCCTGGAAGCCTCTACACCTGTTCATCTGATCGTACTGTCAAGGTAGGACGAGGGTGATTCCTTTTTTGCTTTGCCTGGTAAACTAACTCTGCTACTGAACATGTAAACTGATTTATTGTCTGTATTGCAGGTTCATATCCCTTGTGCTCCTCCAAGGACATTATGCACAATGCGTCACCAAGCTGGAGTGAATGGGGTAAGTGCTTTGTACCACCACGTGTTAGTAATTACAATGTCAAACTGTTTGCCGTTTGAAAGATGATTTTGTAACTTTAATTACAAAAAACAAGGCATTTAACTTAAGAGCAAATTAACTGTTGGATCTTTTTGGGAAGGTGAAATATATCTTTACCAACTAAGAAAAAATAACAAACCGAACTTAAGCACAAAGTCCATATCAATATAGTATCAGATGTCTGTGTGTTTGTTCTATATTAATTAATCCAGACAGACTCAGTCTAATTTCTGAACTGTTTTCCTCCCTGTGTGTCTCCACTCTACTCCACCTCCACCTGTCTGTCTTCAACTGTCAGCTGAGTGTGGAGGCTGGAGTCCTTGCTGTAGCCCCAGGGGACATATACGTGGATGTCTGGAGGCCCAGAAGATGAAAGCATTTTGGAATTTACAACAAGTACATAACACAACGCTTTATGTGTTAGTAGCAGCGTAACAAGTGAACAGAAGAAGGTTTTGCTGGACATGAAGACAGTTGAGACCTTTGTGGAACATATGACCAAACAGATGCTTTTATTTGCTGCACTAACAAACACAAATGCTTTCGTAAATATCCATTGCCAGTTGTTTAATTAAGCTGTGATGCAAAAATCATGGTGGAGTTGGGAAGATTCAGGCCACTTATTTTGTAATACCTTGTTCGAATCTGTTAAGATATTCCTCTACAAACAGAAAAAACCTAATTGAACACAGCAAATATGTTTAGTGGTAATGTTTGTTTGTTCAAGAGATCCTGTTTATTTGAACTCTCCTCAGTGCGAATCAATTTTACCTTTTTTGTCGGTACGTATGGTGTGTGTGAGAATGAGTTTGTTTAAAAATATATAACAATTGAATTGCTTGAATTAATTTAACTATGATGCACAACACTTGACAGATGCATGTATTAAAACACATTGAAAGACTTCTTCCACAGAAGAGGTCATTGAATAGCCTGAGAAGCTTAGTGTCTGATGTATTGGCTGGACCTGAGGGGAGTTATGATTGAACAGCTCTGTGCTCAATGTTTGGACAAAGCTGCTATTAAAACGTTGAATTGTTTACTTGAGTTGTGGGTCAAGTTACCCATTTAATGCCTTATTATTGGAAGGTTGAATCAAACATTTTAATGGACGAAATTGATTTCGTAATATTGTAAAGACGTAACATAAAATAAAGTCTTTAAGTGGAAAAAATGAAACTTTATACAGAGAAAAAACAATTCTTCATTTCTTCCTCACCGATGCCTGGAGCTGTCTATAAATACGATTATTTAAGGAAAGTAGATGTAAGAAACAAAGTGTAATGGTTCGCACTACCTCGGTGGTAGGCAGAAGAGGAACTCGTTTATTTTGTACACATTTGACAGCAGAGAATCTGTGGTTGGAGTGGCCCGTGTGCTCTGCTCTTCTCCGGACTGTCAAAGCAGCACACAGCTCTTCTTATCTTTGAAAGGGTTGGATGAGGCGGCGATGCCGGTGAGCAGAGGGTCATGGCGCCTGCGCTCCTGACAGTACCGGACCAAGTCTGCTGCCGTCAGGGAGATCTGCTGGGACAAAAGTGGACTGGGTGGCATTTCACAGGATTTCTGACACTGCCAATGGTGTAATAATGTAAAAAATAAATAACTCTTTGACAATGGATGTTAATAATATAGACATTGAGCATGTCAGTACAATATATTTTAGGAACTAAACTAAATTTCAAACAACTGATGTCATGTTGTCTAGTTCAGGTATCTGGTGAAGCTATAGCACGCATGCAAACAACAGATCATTCACATACCTTTATTCTCTCCATGCCTGCCTCCACCCGAAGTTGCTCCACCAGTTTTTGAGCCTGCATAACACTGTTGCTGCTGCACATCTTTCCTGACATTGCCTTCAGTATAAAGACTCAACAAAAACCTGCTATCTGGACTCAATATCCATCAAAACCCAAAAAAGAAGCAGCAGGAAAATGATTTGGAGCAGAAGTTATTTAACTAAATCCCAAAGAGTCAGCACGGGTTGTGCCAGAGTCTGAGAGGCACCTGCCCTTGCTTTCACCTCCACCCTGTTTTTATTCACTGTTGGGGGCAGTTCAAAGGCTCTGTGATATAAAAGGTCACGCAGCACAGTGTTGGAAATGTCACAAACATCACACATTACTTCATACAGCCACCGCGGATGAAACGATTATTGCCTCGGGCATTATGCTGCATGCTTTTTTTTTTTATACAAAAGGTGCAGCTGACTTGGTCAAAAAGAAGAAGTTTGTGCAATAATAGAAAAGTGGGCCGGAATCATTGCACGTGTTGATTGTAAAAGGAAATGTTATTTTTAATCTTTGTTTATTTGGTTAAATGTGTTTCCGTTGTTGCATGCTACTGGATATATTGTAATTTACTTGTACATTTAGATAAAAGCTGCCATTCATAGTTGTAGAGTGACTTTTTACCCGACAAACACAAAATGAGCTTGTAAAATGCACTGTTAAAGTTAAAACAATCAGCTCTACTGAGACCCATTTATTTTAGACCATCTTAGTCAGACTCAATAAAGCCAGTACGATAATGTTACGGTGTGACTGAAACCATTCCTCACAATGAGCAATATTATATACTAGATAATTGATATTGTAAGTACAATAAGTTACTTCATATAAATAGTACAAACTAAGTTTACATATATTAAAAAAGAAACGCATTAACATGTAATGGATAAACACTTTGATAAAAAGGTTTTATTCAAGTAAAAAGGTGGTACAATTTAAGTACTTATTCCCCTGATTAACACATGCTAATTCAAATATTTAAGAAATGACCAAATTAAATATATACAATGATTTAAGATAAGACAAACTGTGTATCAGTATAATCATAAACTAATGTATGTGACCCTAATGTGTACGTTTGATTTTATGGGTGTTGCACAGAAATTTGGTTTGGTTAGTTTGGTTATGTTTGTCCCTTCGCACTTTCCGTAGTGGGAACTTGTTTTGCAGGCGGAGACGACTCATGTGTAGTTTATAGCAATGCAAGCCTTCAGCTAACGTCCTTCTTGTGCCCGGTGACAGCCGACTACTACAACACCATCCACACCAACAGACGTCTCTTCAAGAAAAGGTACGTTTTCGTCTCTTTAAATGTTTAATCACGACTAAAGTCAGCCGATAGGACTAAACCGACTCCCAACTAGCTTGTCATCTAGTTAGCTAACAACATACCGCATTGCCTGAATCAAGGGTTAATGACGATTTCAGTTTTTGATTCATTTGCAAAAAATAATAAAAATAAAATGTATTTCCACCTTGCCATTATTAAACCTAAGCTATTTCAAACGTAATATGCTGCACAAAGTGCACTGAAGGTGAATACTTTTCTAAAGCCACAGTTTTAACAATGCAAACTCGTTTTAGGTGAGCACTCAAACAAATTAAGATCCTGTAAATCATAATTATGAGATAGTGTCTCATAATTTCAATTTACCATCTCATATTTTCGATTTAGTGTCTCATAATTATGATATATTATCTTATACCAATCTGCATGTGCACGAAAAGAAAAAAGCAAGCCTGACTGTTTAAACTGCATCTTGATTGACTTGTGACATTTACAACCTGAGCCATTAACACGGGAATGCTTTCTCTGAATCCACTTTTAATGAGCTTGAGTTTATCAGATAGTGTTTATAATTCTTTCTTTTCCCAGCTGTTCAGCAGCTTGGAAGCTCAATCAGGGCTCCGTCCTTTTGTACATGTCAGTCAGAGCAGACTGAGTACATCCACTGCATCCACTGCTACTCGCTCAGGGCTCTTCCCTCGATGACAACCACATCACGAACATGTTCTTTTTGTTTTGTTTTCAGTAAAATGGCAGACGGTGCGCTTTCTGTTGCCATGGAGGCTGTCCTCAAGCCAAGTTGCGACCTCCCAGAGGACATGCCAAAGATCAGAGGCTACGACTTCAACCATGGGGTGGATCTCCAGGCTGTGCTCGACTCCTACATCACCACGGGCTTCCAGGCCAGCAGCTTGGGTTTGGCCATTCAGGAGATCAACCTCATGGTGAGAGGAAGGGTTGTGTAGCAAAGAGTTATCTCTCCAAGAAAAAAACTTTTTCTCATTTGTATTTATTCACCCACCTTTTGAGATATTTCTCTCTGTGATTTCTTCCTACCTTCCAATACTATGGAGATGAATGTTACTTCATTGGTGGGGCTCATAGTACTAGATAATTGCCCAAAAAATTGTCTAAAAAGTTTGTCTTTCTCGAAACAATGTCCTTATTAGTCTGGAAAAAGCGATACTCGTCACTGTAGTCGGTTGCTCTTTTATTTGTAGGCCTTTTAGTTTGACAATCAGTGCATAGACAGATCATTTAGTGAACGATATGCATATGACCTGGTTTGACTGGAGAGTGGAACTGTGAACATTGCATTAATGTGGTGTAAACAGTGTAATGTCACGCGAGGCCCCTCGAGCAGGCTAGGGTGGTGCAGTGCAATGAAACTGAAAAAACAGGCGAATCAGGTCATATTTTTTTCTTCCATAAAACAGGCAACTCGGGTAATTCCTTCAAACAAAAATCCTTCAACAAACGTAAGGCGTCCCAGAGGAGAGAGAGTGGTTCCTTAAACAAACACCATCTGTTTGTATAGTACATGCAGTGGTGTATAAAGTACCCAAAAGCCGTACTTGAGTAAAAGTAAAGATACCTTACTGGAAATTACTCCAGTAAAAGTCACCTAATAAAATACTACTTGAGTAAAAGTCTTAAAGTATCTGATATTTTCTGTACTTAAGTATCAAAAGTATTTTTCTGATATAAAATGTACTTAAGTATTGAAAGTAGAAGTACAAGTACATGCTTTTAATAAAAAAGCAAAGGGTCAGAATTTTGAGAATTATGAAGTTTATTCTTTTAAGTGCTGTGGCCACCATGACCAAGGACAAGGAGTTGTGTTGATACAATAACTGGGTTGGCTGGGATCCATCCATATATATTATGTTCAACATAATATAATGTACCTAAGTATACTTTTGCATCTACTATGAACTTATCATCATAATTCTCCAAAAAGCAATATGACACTAGGACTTGTAACAGTGTGGTTATAAGTATGCTCATTCCGCCCGCCGTGGGTCTCTTGGTACCGGTCTGTGGGTCTCTTGGTACCGGTCTGTGGGTCTCTTGGTACCGGGCCACAGAAAGAATGAATGAAACATTTCAATTAAATAAAAAAAAATCAAGGCCGGAAAGATGTTTTATTGTGAAAAATGACCGCATACATCCGTCTGTGGTAACCTCAGACGGAATCTCTTGACACATGTCAAGATGTTACGTTACTCTAAAAATGAAACGTAAGTCTGTTACAACTCTGTCGGTGATCTGGAAACCAAGGCAGAGTATCCTGAGATCGCCAAAAAAGCATGAAAACCTGCTTCCATTCCAACATCCTGTCTTTGTGCAGCGCGTTATAAGTTAAGCAGTAGACTGGACTAAAGGTTTAGTTAGCAGTAGAGTCAGTAGACTGGACATAACGAACACACGTCAGGTGTCGTTGTCTACCGTCTTTCCGAGGTCGGACCCGGTCTGTGAAAATATTGTCTTCACGTAACCGGTCCGTGACGCATAAAGGTTTGGGAGCGCTGGACTAGAGGGTGTAGAGGGAAAATGCAAAACATTGTGATTCGCAAAACCTGCTTGGTGGAGTCTGTGTTCCACCACAGTCCCGGATGTGTTTTTTTTTCTAAAGATAGATTTGATTTTGTAGCGAGTAACGAAGGTTTCAGGAGAAATGTATCGGAGTAAAAGTATCATTTTTCTTTGCAAAATGTAGTGAAGTAAAAGTAAAAGTAAACAGAAATATAAATAGTAAAGTAGAGTACAGATATCCCCAAAAACTACTTAAGTACAGTAACGAAGTATTTCTACTTCGTTACTATACACCACTGAGTACATGTTGTAGAATCAACCAACCCTGATGATGCAGTATCAGTGATACATATTCAGTAGCCCATGATCAGTCTGTCGATGATCATTTATAATGTTGACCATTGTTGTCTAATGTCGTCACACCCGCAGATAGAGAAGCGTCTGGAGCCAGTGGAGGAGGTTGAAGGGAAAGAGTTGGATGAACACGGCATCAAGTCGGGCTGCACCATCTTCTTGGGTTACACCTCAAACCTCATCAGCTCCGGAGTCAGAGAGAGCATCCGCTACCTGGTGGAGCACAACATGGTACAAATGTATACACTTTGTGTGAATGTAGTAACATCCCAGGTACCATGTAAAATAATCACTCTATCAGGTGTATCAACTCGTGCATCAGAATCTGTCTTGTCCCCTCTGTCTTAGGTGGATGTGATTGTGAGCACAGCTGGAGGCATAGAGGAGGATTTCATCAAGTGTCTGGCTCACACATACTTGGGAGAATTCAGCATGTCTGGCAAGGACCTCCGACAGAAGGGCATCAATAGGTAGGCAACTACAGATACTATCTCACATTCACATCCTCAGAATGATGCAGGTCTAGGGTCAAGGGTCAAGTGTCTATCAATTTAAGTGCATATATGCAAGGCTATTATTTCCACTGAGGATAGTTGGGGACACGCTCCCCTCACTTTTCAAAGTCCTGTCTTATTTCTGCTCACGTTTATTGTATCATCGAAGTCATAATGTCCAGTTGCCATATTCCAGATATAAGAGAAGAAGTGCTGATATATATATATATATATATATATATATATATATATATATATATATATATATATATATATATCCTCTGTGCTTGCTGGATGTAGGATAGGGAATCTGTTGGTGCCCAATGACAACTACTGTAAGTTTGAAGACTGGCTGATGCCCATCCTAGACCAGATGGTGTTGGAGCAGAACACAGAGGTGAGTCCCTCATATCAGTAGGGCGGTTCTCGAACAAAGAAATTCTTAAGACGACTAACAACAACAATTATATGGTTTCGTCAACTCATTGATTAGTTGATTAAATTGACAGATGTGTAAACTTTCTTCATGAAGAATGACTCAAAATTGTGTGTTTACCAAATCTGCTCATTAGTTTCTTGGAAATAAGCAATTCAGCATAAAAAAAGGAAGTAAAACGATTAATCGACTAAAGGAATCTTAGTCGACTAAGCCCTACTTTTCTAAACTTAAACTTTATGACACTATTCATTAAGGTACTTGCATGAAGTTTGACCTTTGCATGTAACCCATCCTAAGCATTAGGAGCATTACGTATTGGCTTATTGTTTGTCTATTGCACAGTTGTATGAAATAGCAGTACTTGTTAATCTGATTTCCTCGTATAAAACATGTGTTCCACACATGCAATCAGGATGTTGCAAACTCTGCTTTTCTAATATCGTCTACATCACGTAATATTTGACTTTTCTTATTTCAGGGCACCCGTTGGACTCCCTCCAAAATGATCCATCGGCTTGGCAAAGAGATCAATAATACCGACTCTGTCTACTACTGGGCCTACAAGGTGAGTCCTGGTTTACATTGGTAATGCATTATACCATAAGGGACGCCAAAAGTCATGACACAAAATGTATTTGTTTGAAATTTCGCACACCAGCATGAAACTGTGAATTGGACGTGGTACTCCCTTCATCCAGCTTCCCAGCTCAGTGTGTTTTTGTCCCCTCATCAGTCTGTGATCGTGCTGTATTTTTTTTTTTTATGTTTCAGAACAACATTCCGGTGTTCAGTCCCGCTCTGACGGACGGCTCTCTGGGTGACATGCTCTACTTCCACTCTTTTAAGAACCCAGGCCTGGTTCTAGACATCGTGGAAGGTAAAAGCGACACCGCTGCTACCGGCAGGATCACCACGTGAGTCTCAGTGATATCGGTTGGTCATATCATGAATGTGGACTTTTCATTTCAGATATTCGCAAGATTAACAGCAAGGCGGTGTTTGCCAAAAGGACGGGAATGATCATCCTGGGAGCAGGGCTGGTCAAACACCACATATGCAATGCAAATCTGATGGTAACTACCGGATCTGTATTTATTTTACTTTCTCGTACTTATGGTGACATCAGCTTTTACATTTTGTCTTGTCAAAATACACGAGGCAGCAAAGAAACCTCCAAACCAGCTCCCCTTCTGACAAACTGTCTGTGCCGTCTCCTTGCAGAGGAACGGAGCTGAACATGCGGTCTTTGTGAACACGGGTCAGGAGTTTGATGGCTCTGACTCGGGGGCCAGACCGGACGAGGCCGTATCCTGGGGCAAGATTAAAGTAGATGCCAAACCTGTGAAGGTACTGATATTCATACCATAAATATTAGCTAACATAATGTTCCATTTATTACTATTTTATCCACAGATATTTTTTCCTAGAAGTTATTTTGAGATGTTTTCCCTTCTTCTGCCCCACTTAATTTAATATATTTCCCATAAGCCTTTTGGCAGCACCTTGATACTGCAACTAAACTGTTTTCAAGTGTGAATTTTGATTTGCCCTTAAACAGTTTTTGGCAGACAACAAACATTAACTGTTGATGTTTTAGTTGTAAACGTATCTTATCAAACATACAGTGATGCTTGACAGCATTATGCCAGTGTGACTGATTTGAAAATTACTCGACTAAACAACAGATTTGATCCAGAAATGTAGTTAAAAAATATCCATAGCATCTATGATGACTATCTATC
Organism: Myoxocephalus aenaeus; assembly: GCA_038501785.1. Classification (NCBI taxonomy): domain Eukaryota; kingdom Metazoa; phylum Chordata; class Actinopteri; order Perciformes; family Cottidae; genus Myoxocephalus; species Myoxocephalus aenaeus. The sequence continues at coordinate 4,365,028 of JBAMJR010000051.1, read as the reverse complement.
ACAAGTGGCATTTACCTCCATTCAGATACAATCTACGGCTGATGAACGGCTTTTCATTTTTGCTTTTTAATTGCGCCCTCAATTAGACAAGTTTCTCAATTTTATTTTATTTTTAATACATTTTATGGGAGGGGGAATAATGTTATAGGACATCAGACTTGGTTACCAGGCAAATAGGCTGAGCAATAGTTTGCTGGATGGACTCCTGAAACGGAAGCAAAAGGATGTTTCTAACACGTTTGGCCTCAAGGTGGCAGTGTTTTACAGCGTTTGATCCAAGCACATAGTGTGGCGTCAAAGCGCCACAACGTAAATGTGAAAAGCAGGCACTTAGTGTACAAGTGTGTAACGCACCACAAACATGACATTACAGAGAACTGCTCCGTTGTTTGTTCCCAGGTGTATGCAGATGCCTCTTTAGTCTTCCCTCTGATTGTGGCCCAGACCTTCGCTCGCCACGCCGACAAGCTGACCGCCGGCAAGAAAACCGGTTGAATGGTTTTCCCGTTAAATGCTCTGGGAGAGACGACCAGCTTACTTCCTGTGAATCTTCCCTTGTTGGACTCAGAGCAAATGCATAAGTTAGATCTTCTCAATATTTCTGTTGAAAATGCCTGATGAAGATTTGGCCACTTTAAGAAGCTGCAATTGAAAACCTTTTTTTAATGGGAGTAGGTGGTTTCCTGTTGTAATGCTTTCCATACAGATATTTATTTTCTCTTTCTCCAGATAGCTGAGATGGGAGCATGCTTTTTCATGTACCAAAGAGACTGTGTATAATGTATCGTGTTTAGCTGAGTGTGTGAGTATGAGAGAGAGAGAGAGCATAGTAATGTACTCAATTTTATTAAAAAGCTGGGATTTATTTCAGATAAACTGTGGCATGGCACACTATCACATCACTTGTAAATTATATATTACCGCTGTCTTTTCTCTCATATTCTCACAGGATGGATGTTATTTGTATAACTTAAAGAAGCCTAAATTAATCATTGCTGCCTATTACAGACAGTCTTTGTGCTGGAGGTCTGTGTGAGAGCCACAAGGAGTCCAGCATGTGACACTTCATTTCACATGACTGTTTGTGATCTTTGTTGTGTAAAAGGACATTAAAAGAAAACGCGTCATGGAGCACACAAGACATAAGTGATCATCGATAATGAAATATTATATTTTAAGTATCAAATAGATTTTACAGCCCATCAGTTACATTTGGAAGATACAAACTGTAGAAAGTGTTGGCCACTTTAATAGATACACAAATAACAGCTCTCCCATAAATTCTACCTTTTTTTTATAATGTAACATTTTTGGTGACTTGGAAAGCTGTAAATTCAACTCTATCTTTATTAGCTCATATTTATTAAAGGCAGCGTTTTTAGTTTCATATGAGGGGGCAGAATATTAGAAACACCTTAATGCAGTCCAGTACAACACCACCACTAACTATGAGCGCACCGCTAAGCCATATAATTTATACACATTTAACACCTCTTTGACAACAAAACCAGAACCTTAATGGCATCATAAAATCAGACTTCATGCCAGTGTATTCATCTATTTTATAAGCCTTACATGTTACAACCTGTTTCCTTTGTACTCAAACATCCTTCTGTAAACTGTAAAAAGACATTTCAAAAGGTTCGGAAGCTGAGACAAAGGCCAGAACTCTGTGGCTGCAGCAAGAGTTTGACAAAGTGTGAGGAAAAACAAAGTTGCAAGCATCTCATTCACATGTTCATGGTGGTGGCAGCCCGCACCCAAGAGGGGCTTGTGAGAGCATCACAACTGCTGCATGTGCGGTTAGTGCTCACTCAGTGGGTGGGACTCTCAGCTCCTTCCCTTTCTGCTTTCTTCAGCAGAATCAAAATGCATAATGTAGTATAACGATGAAGCCATTTCCAGTCACAATACATCAGGCTGCCATTGTGGGAGTGGATATTTCCTCCGGCTAATCGCTGCTCCCATATCCTTTACGCACTGGTACATTTTCAATCCAGTTATATTTGCAGGTTTTGCATTAGAAATGTGGTTAGTTTTTGTGTGAAATGTTTTTTTCCCATTTTTTTATGTTCATGTTTTTCATGAAGTTGTTTGAAGTGTCTGTCTTTCTTTTTTTTGGGGGGGAATGGTGACCTTTTCATTTTTGGAAAGGTTGAATTGGAACTGGGATAAGGTCAACTTTCCCAAAACCTCAGCCCCATGTGTTCTCACACACACACACACACACACACACACACACACACACACACACACACACACACACACACACGATTTGGGCGTTCCTGTCTTGGTACAAACTGCTTTTCCATTCAGTCTGTCTATCATTTCCTATTGGCGGTGGCACTGTGTTTACTCAGGGCTTGACACATTTCTTTAAAAAGGCGATGATGTATGGATTCTCTGCACTATGGAAACGTATGTTTGCTCTGTGGTAAATGGAAAGATTACAGAGATACTGAGAGGGCTGAAAAGAGTGTGTGTGTGTGTGTGTGTGTGTGTGTGGATGAGCTGTAGTCACACTATGATAATATTGTGTGGCGGCTGCACAGAGCAGACAGTGTTTGCCCCCTCCTCCTCTGCAGAACAATCAGTACACTGTGATGTGCAGGGCCACAGCAGTTATAATGGCAATTATGTCTTCTTCCGGCCAGATTGGCAGTTTTTTTTATTTTTATGGACAGAGATAGGGAGGGAGTAAGAATAAGAAAAAGACAGAGGGGGAGCTGACCTGCTGCACAGCTGCAGGGTGGGGTGGATCTGTGAACTCCTCACTAGAGGGACTAGAAAGGAAATACAGTGGATAGATTTGTTCACATTTGCATGTCTATCAATTTAAGTGTGTATATGCAAGGCCATCATTTCCACTGAGGATAGGTGGGGACACGCCCCCTCAATGGTCAAAGCCCTGTCTTATTGTATCAGGATATTTTTTCCACCGAAGTCATAATGTCCAGACACCATATTCCAGATAATAGAGAAGTGCTGAGAAAAAAATAAAAAGATATATCTATATAATTTTTTCCTTTCTTTATTAAATTGCCAATACATGCCTGAATGCATTTTCACTTATTATTGTAGTCCTTAATTGTGTCCCTCAACGTCTGAAACCAAACCTACGGCCTCGTACTGCATCGCACTGGCTCCTTATCGCCACCTCTGTTTACCTGTTATGTTGCCATGGGAGCTCCCAGCTCGGAAGCCTATTGGCCAAGCTGCGGCAGGTGAGGGAGCGCGTGGGCGTGACGAGGGAGGGAGAAAAAGACGTTTGCAGAGCGAGGAGGGGCCGACCGAGACAAGAAAGACAAACATTCAGACGTAGAGGGAACACAATAGAGCAATAAATGTATAGACGGCGCGTGAAGAGAGGGCTGGATGGCGGGTGACGTAGGCATCCTCCTCGCGCGCCTTTCTCAGAAACAGGAAGTCGCCAGTTGAACCGCCGTCTCCTCCTCTGACGCAGCCGGCCGAGTTGCTACAGCAACCACCAGGGCAGGGACAAACATCCGAATGGCTTCTTCCTCCTCCGATCTGTTGGTTTGACCACAGCGCGTCATAGCGATCAATAAAGAGGATTTATAAACCTCATGGAGTCTCGTTATGCTCTCACCGTGCTTTAAAATGGTTAAAAGTAAAATACTGATGTGGGTTTTTTCACACAGTATCTCATTCAGTGTGTAATCATGAATATACATATTTTTTAAACGTCATTATTCACATTGTCAGTAATTTGCAGGCACATACTTCCAATAAACAAGACGCAAAACAAAACTGAGATAAAGTCAGATTACATGTTGTTATATATATTTTAAAGATAGTATTTAATGTAGTACAGTCTTTTCTGCTGTATTTTTTTGTAGCGAAACCGTTTGACAACATTACACATTACGTACACTTTTATAGGCGCCGGTGTCACATATTTTAGGTTGTTGGCAGATTTATACTTTGTTAAATTGACAAAATGAGAAGTCAGACTTTGGTTTGAGTTTATAAGCATGTAAGGACAGAATAAAGCGGCACAGCAAAAATAAACTAAGGTCTACCTGAACTCCAGAGTTTAAACAGTTGCGTAATGTTATAGTGCAGCTAAAAGATGAAGGAACGATAGAAGCATTTTCATATCTCTTATAGGTTCTCTTTGAAGGATGTGTAATTATATAAATTGTTCAACATATCCTAACATTACAAGATACAGATTACCATGAATAAGGAAAGCATGATGAAAACATGGACACTTGGACTCGTCGCTCCGGTGCATTCATTCAACAGCACAATATCAATAATGAGGAGACAAATTACATCACAGGAAAACATGGATTTTAATTTATTTTGCATTCTTCATTGGACCTTTGATGTTCAATTGAAACATTCTTATAGATAGATTAGTATTTTCTGAGTTATTTTTGTAATATGAATGCAAGAGATTTTTCTATTTTATTCACTATAGTGAGTGTGCGTTGGTAACATGACACTTGATTATTGTCTGTCGGTTTCCTTGTTTTTCTATCCATCTGTTGTTATCTCTGAAAGATTTTCAGCTTTGCAAATGTGTGGTAAAAGTCTCTGACTGTGCAGAGTTCATAAGAGGTAAAAAGTTAGTGTTGCGTAATTGTACTGTGACCAAACGAAAGCCACACACCGTGAAATTATTATTTTTTTACCATCTAAATAGGTCATGAATGGGCATCTAGGTGCCATGAGAGTATTCCGACTTCATTCCAGTCACAGACAAAAGTCAATTTATTAAACTGATGAACGCCAGCTGAGAGGAGTAACTCTTTGTCAGTGTAATCTTTGTCTGGAATAAAAAGCAGCATTTGAGGAAGCTAAAGGAGGGAAATTATTGGTTTTTAGATAGAACTTGTGTTTGTGATGAAGATTTATTTAACTGAAGACATGTTTGAAAAAAATACAAGACACAAAGAGTATACTGCTTCAAATAAGTTTAATTTGATTTAAACGTAATGCACACCATATCAACCAGCCATCATATTTATTTGACACATTTTGGTTTGAAAAGAAAAGAAACAATGAAAAAAACACTAGCTTTGGTCCTCTTTTATTTAGATATTTGTTCCCCCACACGCAAAATACACGTACAAAAACACATCAAGACGATTTATTTTATTACAAGCAAGCTATGCATTTCAACATCACTTTCACATTGATTAAAGTAACTTATATGGTTTCATGAAAATGTAAGATTGTAATGGTCCGTAAATGCAATAAGAGATCAGGCATACATCCAAGTAAAGTGTTTCATTACAGAATGTGAGTGTGTACATCTGTTGAGGAAAAATATGTTGCAACTAGGAATTCAGTGGGTCAAATGACTTTAACAGAAACTAAAATAACGTTTTGTAATTGTCAGTCATTTAAAAATACATTTATTTTAAAATCCACATCCAGACTTTAAAGCAATATCACAGGCTACAGACACACAGTGGCATTAAAGTGTGCTCTGTGGGGGTGTGTGTGGAAAGGAGACCAGTCTCCTGTTCCTGCTGAACTGAGCCAGCCTACGTCACACACTGATTATCAGCACAGCAGGCACAGGAGACCGACCCAGCAGGGTGGAAGAGGTGACTGTACACACACACGTACAGAAAAGTCAGACAAACAGACACTGATGCTCTTGCAGAAATCAACAGGTGGAGCATGAATGAAATATGAATTCACACAAAGTTACACACACACACACACACACACACACACACACACACACACACACACACACACACACACACACACACACACACACACACACACACACAGAAGGTCCCTGGCAGCTGGCGATACAGACGACGACATAGGATGAGATGTTGCTCTCCCCGCAGAAGCCGTCTTCGACGCTAATGAGACAGCTGACATTTAGCAGACATTGACACACTGAAGCCGCACGATGTCAGCTAATTAAACAGATTACCAGTTTTGACCCGCAGCTCATGGACAGTGGTACCTGCTCCCGCAGAGGCCTCTTGACCACAGTGCCTCATTCTTACACTTTCACAACACAAAAGTGGGTGTCATGCACACATTCGGCCTCACATGTTGTCGACTTTCAACACATGTGGTCAAGGCAGAGGTGATCAGGTGTGAGTCTGACTATGAAGAGAGTCCAAAGAGTCATGTTTTTGCTTCTATATGAACAGACTGATGAAAGGAAGTGTGTTTAGATACACATGTAAATTGTTTCACATGTAAATTGGAATTGAGTCATGTTTCCATCCAAATTTAGCGTACATTTTAACCCCATTTTCAAGTTACAGTCTTGTCATTGACGCTCATGAAGACACACAGATGGAGACACACTTTTTCATCAAAACGAGTTTCACATTTTCAGCTGGTCTGAAGTCGGGTGTTTGATGCAGTCCGGCCCCTCCCTGACCTTTACTCTCCCCCTGCAGGCTGCAGCCCTGTGGCGGCAGAACTTAACCACTGTGAACATGGCAGACACTCACTGCTCACATGTGGGTTAAGTCCTGCTGCCGCTCAGCCGGGTTGCCGGGCATCTGTTCGTGACAGAGAGCTAGACGGGTGTGTTTGCCTATGCAAATTAGAAAACATGGGTGTGGCCGTTTGTGAGTTAGCAAATGTGTCTGTGTTTCTGAAAAAGAGGTGGCTTTCTTCATGTCAGCCATTGGAAATCCCTGGCAATGTGATTCAGTCTTTTAGTCTCAAAAATCACTCTGTCAGGAATTCCCCTGGCCATCAGAGACGACTATCAGTTGTGGTGAGCGGAGGACTTGAAAGCATGCGTAAAACAAATAATAAACACCATAATAAGGATCCTCCATCATTGTGACCCCTAATACTGAATGTTAGAGCTCCTATCCCTGATCTATACCTCTCTGTGAAAGAGTGAATTACCACAGTAGTCTTTGTCGCTCACAGGTCGTAGTCATTGCGCTCTCTCTCGGCCCCGTGTGTACTGTATGTGAGTGGTTCGTCAACTCCCAGACTTCCCGTGGCCTCTTATAAAAATAGCTTTTCAATGACAGAATGGAGAATTAGGTTAGAAGGAAGTGGCCAGTCAAGTGGCACTCCCTTTAAAGACGTTTGCGCCCGCTTTGTTCTACTTCTGGCCCTTTATCTGTGCCCCTTCTGAGGAAAGAAAAAAAGGCCGGAGAGCACTGGGACGTGGTTCCTTTGCTGCTAAGCTGCTGCTAAATCTCGTTAGAAATGTTCATGCCGAGTAAAGAAAACTGTATTTATATGCTATTGCTGCTTATTACCACCTGTTGAATGACAGCTGATATCAACAAGCACACAAACTCATCACCTCTGGAGCAGCACCTATTACTCTGGATTCCTTTTTGTTGAAATGTACCTGTCTGGACAGGACATATTTAGATCCAGAGTGAATGCTATTTTCTTACCTTCTTCAAGTCTCTTTATTTTCAGCAGCATGAATAGTCCACCATGTACAATGTATGAGTCAGTGGGACACTTTTGGGGAACTCTAGAGTCTAAATACATTTTAGCCGGCTGTCTGCTGTCACTGAGGGTCTGCTGCAGAGCTGTTGTCAAATCTGCTGCATTCAAGTCAGAGAGTTTGGAGAGAGCGTCCCAAAATAGCAAAAAAAAAGTCTCTTCAAGAAAGCTGAATATTTTGACAAACAAAGCAACTTGTATTCCAATCTTCAAACAGCAAGCCTACAACTCTGTGCTGAACCTCAGTGCAGACGCTTTCCTCCAGGCCAATGTTCCCTCTCTCAGTCTGTGGTCCAATCAACCAACAACACCAAATTATAACCGCTCAGAACACACTGTGATCTTGAAACTACGGGGAAGAAAAAAAACTATTTCTTTCTCTGTCTGCTCTCTTTGTGAGCGTCTTTCTTTTATACTCAGATTAAAGTACAAGAAGTCTTTTTTTAAGGCTCTAGCGAGATTAACGTAATTTGAGGGCCAGGTTATGACAAGTATTATTTGTGACTGGAAAACTAAAGTATCTACATAAAAGTGAATCTTTGCACATTTTGTGTTGCGTTATAGTCTCCACATGTTTACAATAAAACGTACCGTCTCAAAAGAGAAGGCCATTTAAGGTTCCAGCACCCATCAAAGACAGTCCACTAACTCCTTTTTAACTCCTCTCCTCCATCAACCTAAAACCCTCGATCCCGCCATCCTTTCATCTGGCACTGGCTCTTCTCGTGTGTTATTTTCTCTGCCTTTTCATCTTTTCCATCGGTTTCTCTCTTCCCCTCTGCGTTCCCCCCGTCGAACCCGCAGCCGGTAATGTCCATGAGCTCATTCCTTCCCTTCCCCTGTAATGATGGCGCTCTGGTTGACGCACGCCATCCAACACCTCACCTCAAACGCCCGCTGTGAGGATCTCAACGTGTCTCACTGCATTTTGGCCCGTCTTGCTTTTTGAGCGCTACACTGCAGGAGCCAGGCGATCCTGTTGTTATGCCCCTCTCAAATTGGATGTTTATCATGGTCAATCATGTTAATCATAAGGTTCTGCCATGTGGGCTGCCACTTATTGGCAGCTCATAATTGTGCCAACGTGTTGAGTCCTGATGGAGGTGTAGAATAGGAAAAGTAGTGTCACTGAGTGATGATCAGCAGCAGATGTGCCCCAGTAGAGTGAAACTGTTTGTAGTGTCTTCATGGCTTGCAGCCTTGTGTGCGGGTGCTTTGATGGTTTTAGGGTGTACACTTTACGCTTTGTGTGTGTTCGAAGTTTATATTTGTGCACACAACGTATGGAGGCCCAAGACTGTAGACGTGGCCACTGGCTGTTTTCTCAAACCCGTCTTTCCCCTGCAGCCAGATCGCAGAATTGACATTGCCGTTTACACAAGGGCACACAGTTAAGTGGAAAAGCCTCTGTTGAGACAGCTGGATCTCAACCCCTTGTTGTTTCAACACATATCTTCTCTCTCCCTATGTCCTTGCGCACACACACACACACACACACACACACACACACACACACACACACACACACACACACACACACACACACACACACACACACACACACACACACACACACTAAGAAATGCACACATCCTCACAGGCAACGCAATCTGCCTTTCCGCACATAATATGCTCACTATCAATAAACAAACACGGTTATGTCAGTGGGCTGCTGGGCAAACATGGCATGGTAGTTAGCCGCGTTCTCACTGTGTCTCTTAACCAGGAATAGTACAAAAACATAGCGATCTGACATCATTCACACCTCCGGGCTGGGAGGCGCTTCACAGAGCAAACAGTGAGTGGGGTGACCCACCGGCCGACTGTATGCTGCTATTGTGCACTTAATTAATAATTAGTTATCAAGTTAAAGCACATGTAATTGTTGTATCTTTCCACTGCATCAGAGAATTTTACAGAGAGCAGTCCTTTTCCAACCCCAGCCTCGTGTGAAATCAATCTATCTAAGTCTAATGGTTCAAGACATTATGTCAACATCGGCGCACAAGGGTTATAATACCGTCTGAAATCCCTTCTTAAAGTGTAAATATGCCACATTTGCTTTTCATGATGGCTGTTGTATCCATTACACCTCTGACACAGCAGAAGGTGTGGCAGAATGTCCTCTGCAACATACAGAACATTTTCATGACAATGCTTTCCGTCTTTAATGTGAGCAGACGCATGGATTCTAATTTTACTGTAAAAAAAAAACTTCAGGGAAATTACACAACCGCCAATTTAAACCTGAACTCACACACACCTTACAACACAGCAGCACCACACCCTGGCTCTCTTCCAGACAGACTGTGTGTCTGGGTATGTGTGCGCATGTGAGTAAGATTGTATTTGTTTCGTGTTGCATGTGAGGGCTTCATTATTGCTGAGGCCGTGACATTCAGTGACATTCAAACAAGGACTCGCTCTCTATATGGGCCCTCTCTGTTTTAGTTTCCCTCATTTAAAAGGGGAGCGTACATTGGCTGGCCTGGAAGCAACACAATGCACCACATGTGGCACATTAGTGTCTGAGAATAAATAAAAAAAAAGTATTTCCAGCTCCAGATTAAACCCCAAGAAAAAATCGAAGGAGAGAAAAGCTTAAAGTGAAGAACCCAGCCCGAGCCCGTGGTCCGCTCCCTGCAGCCCACTGCGTGTAACCCTATCCTCGGCTTGATCCGTTGCCAAACACCCTCACCACCACCAACCCTGTACTTAGTGTACAGCCGCCCTGCTGCCGCTGAACCACATATGCACAAATTGATGCAGAAACTACACACATACACTTTTATTCCACTACGCCACGGTTTCCTGAGCCTGGGCCCATTCCTACGTATTGCTGCTGGGCACACCCACCCAGCCAACCCACTAAAGCCACGGCTTGAGTACTGGATCCCCACCTTCACTTCTTCTTTTCCTTCTTTCCTCAACGTATTCCTCCCTCCATTCATCCATTTGGCCTCCAATCTAACGAGTCCTCATGTAAAAGGCAGGATAACGATAATTACCTCTCTCTCCTCTTTCTCATATATTTTGGCCTAGAGATTATGCGAAGTCACAGTCAGTCGCATACAGAGCAAAGCAACAGATCCCTCAGTTGGACTAATTCAATCCTGTCTTTCAATCTGTGCTTCAGCATCACGTTAATCTCTTTCAGCTCCGTTTTCGCCCTCAGTCCCAGAGGGGAACCAGACAGGACGGCGGACAGGAAGACAGAGACAGCCGGCCCTGCTGAAACTGGGTTAGCTACAGTAGCTGCTGGATTCCCTTCCTTTCATGGAGGTTTGGAAACTCGCAGACTTACAGGGCCTCTGAACAATGAGAGGAATGTTTGAGCGGCTCCGGCCTCGCTTCACCACGAACATTACGTCTCTCGACTGCTTTTCTAGAACTTTTTATGACCTCCGTTCCCACTCTGTGTTGCCAACAACACACAAGAGGCACACGGACTGATGGACATGTAGACAGATAGACGACACGCATGTTGTACACGGATGACAGACATACTGTAAGCAGACAGTTGCAAAGAAAAGCAGACAAACAGGTATAGAGACAAACTTATTATGTGGCAATTAATTCAGACGGTTGGAGATATCATCAATCAAACAGACAGACAGACAGAAATTAAGCCATCCCATTGAAAGGAACTATTTACGTCTGACCTTTGTAATGGAGCCGGTCCACAGTGGCAGACCTCAGATCAGGGCAATATTCCAGTGGCAACATTTCAGTACATTTGAACAGCAGGCACACTTTACTGTCGCCCCACGTGAATAACTGTCCTGATCAACAGGTTGCAGGAATTGCCGTTAAGTGAGTGTGAAGGGCCTCTCTGTGGAAGACCAGTGGTTCAAGACAAACAAACAAAAAAGTCAAAGAGAAGCGCATATACAGGTTTGCTGGGTCATAGAGTCATAAAACAGTAAAAAGGCGACAATCATCTTCTGAGCAGAGGCCGATGCGATGCTGCACCTACCTGACACAACCGCTTTTACTCCTTTCTTCAGGCTCTCTCACCTCACGCTCTCCAGTGCCACACTCTTAAGTTGAACTTCACAGTTGTCGTCTCCCTCCCCCTCTATCTATCTCTCTCTCTCTCTCAGTTTTTGTCTGTGTCTCCCAGTTTTCGTCTCGTGGGTCTGTTTCTCCCTCGACTGCGCAGACAGGAGTGTGTGTGAACGCGAGTGTGTCTGGGAGCCAGACAGGGTGAGAGTAAGAGAGGAGGCGGGCCCAACCCAGAGCAGGGGATTCCTTCATGACGATGTCAGAGGACAGGAGTCCCTCCCCTCGCCTCTCCTCCTCTCCTCCCTTCTCCTCTCCTCTCCTCCCATGTGCATGGCCGAGGCTGCTGCGAGAACACAGGAAAGGGGGCAGGGAGATAATTGGCTGCACAGCTGCTAATAAATGAGCAAAGGCTGTTTGAGTCAATAGCAGGCAGGAAAACCGGGCTAAATGTGCAGTGTTTCAGGGGTAAAACGTACTGAGAAAGTTTGTTACGCTGTCTTGTATGTTGAAGAGTTCTTTGGTTATGAGTCAACAGATGTGCTTAAAATGTAAATTTGAGTGCGCTGCAGTTAGTGTGACACACATTGTGGTGACATTAACGTCTAAATAAGAGAAAGTCTTCCCTATTTATTGATGAAAAATATGTAATTCATCATTAATCGTGTTTTCATGCACTTCGTGTTGCAAACATAAATGCAAATTGGGCGTGTTTCCCTTCAACTGGTTTGATGCGTAGGAACTCAGCTCCAGTGTAGTTTGGTCAGAAGTTGGTGGTCCAGGCCGGCACGGCTGTAATCCACCGTTAACAGAGGAGAAGAAGATGGAGAGGCTGAGGACACAATGCAAGTCGGCCTGATCAGCCGTTGTTCATTCTTACAGATACAAATACAACGTTTAGGAGAAGATCACGGTTACAATTAACCCTTTTTTGCGCAATCCCTGAAGGGAACTTTTCCAATGTGCGTAGAATGTGAGGAATATAATTGGCAAAAGCATTTCGATAATCCATGTCCCATATTTTCTACAAAGACAAAGACCGCTTCAAGCGTACAAACTTTTCTGCAACTGAGAAAGTTTCATCAGATGTTG
>JBAMJR010000051.1:4275000-4350000 GCA_038501785.1 Myoxocephalus aenaeus | reverse complement strand
AGCAGGTTAACTTTAAATATTCTAATCAAAATGGTTTCCATTACAGCGCTACAGAAGTTTAATTCTTTATTCTTCTTTAAGTTAAACGATGATTATTTGTTCACATAAAAAAACAGCAACGGGTCTTCTAACAGTGTAGCAGTGCGGGTATTGTACCCGCACTGCTACACTGTTATTGTACATTTGTTTACATCAGCAATATCCACCAACACTCTTTTCTAATGATGTTTCACAACTTTTTACCTATAATTTTCTCTTTAAAAACGACATTGGTAAGTCCCTTCTTCCCTGCTGTTATGACATAATTAGTAGCTTATCTGTCGTCGGACCGATGGGATGTGAACTAGCTGGAACGCCCGACTCGTCCATGAGCCTCTTTTATTGAGTCATAAAGTTTAACCTGCAATGATGTTGGCCATATGGATAATATTAGATAATTCTTCTAAGAATTATCATCCTAATCTTGAAATATAGAGTATGCTTCACAACATACTGTGGAGAAAAGCTATGTTCCACAGCGGGATTTTTTGTTATTTAACTTTTAATGTAAATGGGATTTTAAATAAGGTTTAAACCTTTTACTTTCTCTCTCTATATAGGTAATTAATAGACACATTTCTCAAATGATAGATACAAATTACATTCATTTAATACTGTAAAAAAAACAATCTTATCTACAATATGCTCATCTGTATAAGTAGGTTCTAAGCATCCTGAGTGTATTGGCCCTGGTCGTGGGCCTCTCAAATCAATCTTTCAAACCTTCATCCCTCTCCTCCTCCTCCTCAGTTCCACCCTAAATTAGCAGCCTTGGGTAATCCCCCTACTCCCGGCCTCCCCCCCCCCATCCTTGACCCACACCCGGGACATTTTAGGTCATAACTACACCTCATCCATGCTGGACCATGTCACTGGAACCCCGTCCAAAACTGGAGACCAGCACGTCTTAACTGAGCCAGCTAAGAGGCTCCGAATGGATCCACTTGACTTTGACTGGTCTGTCCTTATTTTCTCTTTCCTATGCTCTCCCTCCCTCGCCCTCCCTCTCTCCTACCTCTCTGGTATTTATGTGTTGGCAGTTACCGTGGAGACAAGACACACAAACACTGTGGCGGTAGACAGGAAGTGCTGCGGAACCACAATGGCGTCACTGCGGCTCTGCGCTCACTCTTCCCCTCCTTCTTTCTCTCGGTCTGCCCCAGCCAGCGTGCATGCTATTATCCTTAGTGAGCTATATGGAGACCACACGTCTCTCTCTCTCCTTCTCTCTGTTCTCTCTCATTGCGCTCATTATTATTAGCATTGCTTTTTCAGCTGTGGCCCTCTCTTGCTCTGTCTCTTCAACTTCATGCCACATTAGCTGGAAAATCTCCGTCTGATTTGCGGTGTCTGGAATGCCTGGGTTGATTTGCTGAAAAGCCGTTTTAACTGTTCAACCTGTCTGCAGGGCGTTCACCGTGGAGAAGCTAGTCCCGTTGCAAAACTGGGTCAAGAATGTGTTTGTGTACTCTATGTTTTGGAGATTTTGCGAGGGCCTGTGAGTGGATGAAAAACGTCAGTGTGGTTGGGTGTCAGATTATAAAGCACACCGTACGTGTATTTGGTATATGACCGAAGGCGTTAACAGGTGAAGTAAGAGGCAGATATATAGCGAGAGCAGCGCCAAAGAGAGAATAACAGGAATGTGTGTGGTCCTATTGCGGACTCTTACATCAGACTGGCATTAGTGTGTATACAGTACACATCCCTCCTGTTTTCCCTCTGTCTTTTTTACACATCACAGCTCTAAATATACTCTGGAAAAAACCCTTGAGAAGATAACGCCCTCTCTCCCTCAACATGCTAAAAATATCCAGCCACCTTCACAACCCCCTCCTCGCTGGCTTTTCTTTCTGTCCTCACTCCCCTCATTCGCTTGACTGCTGCCCCACTCACTTGTTCACATCTTGCACTCAACGGCAGTTCATAATCTTGCACAACTCCCAACTCTTTTATGTGTTGGGACTCCTTCCTTTTGTTTTTTTCCTTACTTTATATCACTTTCCTGCTTCGACCTCACGGCGGCCTCTTCTTAAAGTCCCTCAAGGCTGCTGCTTGGCCTTTTTGCTGACATAGACAGCCAGCCATCCCTCCATCCATCCCTCCATCCATCCAACCAGTCTGTGGACCGACCAGCTGACCACCCAGCTAGCCAGCTGGGTACAAATTAGTTCACTGGACACACAAACTGAGAAGAAACCGTGGAGGATTTCCTTTAAGTCAGCTCATAGCATGGGAGCGAGATGGAACGCATATAAAAACATATATCAAGATTAACTTTATTGTCTCACATTGTGGGGAATTTGGATTGGGCTTCCAGCCATGCTACATCCATAAAACACAAACCACACACATAAAAGTCAAGAGAAAGACAGGAAACAAGAAACATCCAAGAACATAAAAATAAAATGATGCTAAAATATATTAAAAAAATTATGCCAAAGTATCATCAGTGTCTTCTATTTATCAACCAACTCTGTCTGTGGGAGGACAAAGGTTGAAACAGCATTTGCATAAATAATTGTGAATTGAATACTGGTAGCAATGTTGTTAATGGCACTGCGGCTGGAAAAGGCATGAACAGGAAAAATTAGATGTGGTTGTGCAAACTGGCCAATTTTCTGTTTGAGGAAGTGATTAAAAGTAGTGTACTGTACACGTAAGACGGTCCTTTTCTGTCTCTGTTTGTGTGTGTGTTGTGGTGGTCAGAGAGAGAGGAAGCCTATCTGTGGCCATGTGGTGTTTCTGTTCCTCCATTCAACCGCTGACATCATCCTGAGTGACACACGGCCGGGTGACTTCCTCCGTCTCATTAATCACTCGTGTGTTAACAGGCGCACACACACTCCCATTCCTGTGTCCTTTACAGCTCCGCACTACATTCCACCTTCCCTCGTTAGCTTCTCCGCTCCGACATCGGCCTCCAGTGCTCTTTACCAGCTGGCCTGCCCACTAAGCAGTGACCTTTGACCCCCCTCCTTCTCCAAAAAAACCTCCATGCCATGCTTTCTCCACCTGCTGCTCACCTGCTGTGTGAGGGGAGAAACCCGACGTCTGTTTATATGGCGGCAAATCACAGCAGAACTTTTCATATAGAGCAAGTCTCGACCGTACTTTGTCATTTTCAGAGACCCAACATCCTCCCATGAGTAAGCATTTGTGCGATGAGGAAAAACTCCCCTTTAACAGGAAGAAACCTCGACCAAGGCTCTGGGTGGGCGACTGTTTGCCTTGGGTCAAAAAAGGCATCTTGTTTTTAACTGGTAAAGTTGAAGTGTGTACTTTGGCTCTCCAAAGTGTGTTGGGAAACTGTGAAAATAGAAGAAGAAAAAAAAGTTAAACAACCCGCAACCGTTGGAGGACAGGTGATACTTCTCGTGTCGTGTTATCTCTACAGAGATAAACCTGACAAGAAGGGTCAACACCGAGTTCTGATTGCCTGATTTGAGCTGAACTTCTGCACATTGGGAGGAACAGAGAGAAACTGAGAGTAGGGGAAAGCTGCACGCAAAGAAAAAGCGGCATGATTTGTTTAAGATTTTGGAAGAGTTCATATGGTTAGATAATGGTGAATATGTGTATTGCTGTACATTTTAAATATTACTTGACAAACAATCTTGCAACAAAATGTGGTCATTATTTATAAATTTAGTAAGGCTTTGGCAATATATCATGGTATTAAAGCTCATTTTGAACTGAGTGAAGAGGACAAGAAAAAGATGGAACAGGGAGAGTCATAAAGTTGTAAGTGTTTGTGAAGTGGAGCGTTGAGAACTTGCAGTATATCAACTTTTACGATACTGTAAAAACACACCGACACATCTTTGCAGGGAGATGAAGGGGGTCTGTGCAGTGGTCTATTTTCTGCCACTCTGTCAGGGTCAACAGTAGCCAAAACACACATTCAGTGTGGGATGAGCCATCGTCTGTAACTGTGTGTAAATCACAGCCCACACACACACATACATCTGCAGACTCCTCAGTGTAAATAAAGTTAGTCAACTCCACCACCAAAAAGGAGTTTTCCACTGAAGCGACAGGTCGTGGGAAAATAAGCGCATCAGTCAGAGGGAACAGAGATGATGACGGACACAAGAATAATCAAACTACTCTTTTTTTCCCAATGCATAAACATTAAGTAAAAAAAAAAAACTGTTACTTTTATCCAGTTTGTCACAAAAAACGAGATTTGTAAAATCAAATCAAATGCAAAACCAGGTGGCCTTGCTAAATGTGTAGGCGTCAGACAATAAATGGGTGGTTTAGTGAGTTAAGCCAAGGTGTGCACAAACTGGGTGTGCCTGTGTGTGTGTTTCCGCTACCCCCACCCATGTGAAGTGTGCTCTTGGAAGAGGGAATGTGCCCGCACTCATGCCCTCTGGTGCGGCGGCTTCCCTCCATTTTGGCACATGCACTCTCCCATCCCAGCTCTGTCTTTGCCCCTGTCGTCTGTCTTGCCTGTCTTACTTTCCCCTTTGTGTCTTGATACATTTTTTGTAGTGAGCACAAATCATCAAACTTCTTCTCCTCTCTTTTCTGTTTTTCTGCTCACTCCCTCTCTGTGCATGTTGGTGTAGCTGTCCTTATTTGGCTTCTCCTCGAGTGAGCGGGAGTGTGAGTATGAATGTGACTGTGTGTGTGTGTTTCCTCCTGACTGTGAGTCACTGCTTGTCTGACTCACGAGCGCTAACAAAAACACCCCGTTGCCATGGGGACCCCCCTCCTCCCCTTCCTCTCCCATCTCTCTCTGTCTCCCCCTCCCTGTCAGTCTCTGGTTTCTCGCTCCTTGCGGGCACCGCTGCAACCCAGGCAGCCCTGGCACTGTTACATGGGTGGCACTCTAACTTGGGTGGGATGGAGGTGGTGAGGTGGGATGAAAACAGGAACAATATTAAATCAAAGTAAAGGTGAAACCTTGTGAAAACATTGTGTGTACAGAAAACTTAAATTAAAGTCCAGCAGCCTGCAGGCGGACAGACACCTAAGGGTGCAAGACAAACAACCATCTATCATCAGTAGTAAGTAGAAATGGCAGTATTTGCTGAGACAGGCTAAAGAGAAAGTGGCCACCTGTGGCTCTATTCTCTGCTTCTGTTCTCTTGCTTCTCCTGCTCTGACATGGTAGACAGATTTAAACTGGGCCTGTCCCTTGATGTGCTAGAGTCACTACTTGGTGTTGCCATAACCTCCAGGGAGCTTGATAGTGTGACGCCACGTGTAGGGTTGCATTTCGACAAAGATCAGGTCGGGCA
Organism: Myoxocephalus aenaeus; assembly: GCA_038501785.1. Lineage (NCBI taxonomy): Eukaryota > Metazoa > Chordata > Actinopteri > Perciformes > Cottidae > Myoxocephalus > Myoxocephalus aenaeus. The sequence continues at coordinate 4,344,709 of JBAMJR010000051.1, read as the reverse complement.
CTGGATGTACCCACGGCCTCATGCTGCCAGTGTTTGCTTACTTCCTGGATGGTTAAATGCTGGTGGTGCGCCAGCTAGTGGACAGAACCTATTTTTCTTCCTGACTGACATATTGTTCTGGCCTCTTTTTGGGTTGTGCCAGTTGACATTATGTCATAGCGGCAGTTGATCGGTTTCAAGACCACTTGTGGAAGGTCTCTGTCCTTGTGATTATTTGATCAAGACATTTCTCATTCACACTTCTACATGCACACACATACACTATATTTGGCAATGAAAGAGCCAAATTCAGAGACGTCTTTATTTGTTTTCTGTGGGATTGTGGATCTTTCAGATCATTGTGAGGAAATATGGTTTGCATGTTCCACGTTTCATCATAATTGCGTCCTGCAGTGTGGGACTCTGGACTCAGTCTTGGTCTTGATCTCAACCCCTAAAAGCCTTGGTTCTGGCATTGATGCACTCTGATCTTGATCATGACGTGGTCTCTGGTTAGCGTTGAGGCTACATATGAGCTATTGTATGATGTCTCTGACTGACCAACTCATCACGGACACGTTTCAGATGTCCAGTTCTTAATAGTTCCAATTTACCCTCAAATATCTCACATTGATGTAATTTAAATAAAAGTTTGAGGCCCAAAGAGGTAAAATGACCAAACATATATCACAAATACAGCTCATATTAGAGAAAAGTACATTACACAAATATGTGAAGCAGAACTATTTCAGGACCCCTCAACTTTATGAAGTCACACTGTGTGTGAGTGTAACACGCACGTGCACACCCACACCCACACACACACACACACACTGTTTAATACACGTTTGACCTCTGTGTGGCCTGCAAGCTCTCGGCAGCTGGCTGCTGGTGAATTGCCTGAAACTGAAATTGTACGCTGGCGTAATCCTCAGCAAGAGAGACGGTGGTTGAGAGGGCGAGAAAGAGAGGGAACGGGAGCAAATGGGAGATATTGTAGTAGCCTAACCAATAAAAGAGACCAATACGAAGGAGAAATGTGAGAGAATGAGAGGTTCACAACGAAGTACCAGCTCGTGAAGATTGATGGGAAACAAAATGTTCAAGAGTACGGACTGGAGAAGCTTTGAGAGATGACGGCAACAATTGAATATATTCAAAAACGCCATTGTCACACTTTATTGAAAAAAATGCATCCTGCCATATATACTGTATACTTATACTGTATATACATCAGCCATGGTAACACAGAGTATTTTTTGTTGTGACTATCAGAACAAACAGACGGATGTATAGAGATGAATCAAGACACTCGGGCTGAATTTATGGGAACAAAACAAAGACAAGATGTCCACGTAAATGACTCTCCGTATTTTATCAACACTGCCTGGATTACGACATTTATACCTTCTCCACACACACACACACAGACACACATTGTGCTCCAAATGTGTGTATGACAGCTGTCCCTGTGTGTGTAGTAATCCACAGTAAGCTCCCTGGCTCCCACAGTCTCTTTCAGCAGATCCTCCAGAGCATCTCTGACCTCACCGTGTAGCCTCTCCTCCACTCCCTCCGCCCCACAACCTGCTCTCACTCATGTTGATCACACCCTTTCACTCCAACATAATATCCACTGCTTTCTTTCCTGGGCCTGGCCCATATTTAATTAACGAAATGGTACGACATTTTTGGGAAATGCTCTTATTTGGTGGAAAGTCAGATGAGGCGATTGACATCATTCTCGTGTCTGCGTGATACATTATGAAGCTACCACGAATAGCCAGTTAGCTGTATGGTAAATATGTAGCAGCTGGTTAGCTTAGCGCAGCATAAAGTCGAGACACAGGGGGAAACAGCCAGCCGTGGCAGCTCTAAAGCTCACTAACGCACACGTTGTATCTTGTTGGTTTAATCCGTACAAAGTGTAAAATTGTCAGACACAACCCCCCCAAAAAACAGCCAGGATAAACATCTACTCTGTTTAGTTTAGGTGTCCTCTATTTGTGGTGCAAGTTTGCCCTCTGCTGTACACATCAAGCCTCCGCCATCCTGAGAAAAACCTTCCTTTCTTCTACGTTCCAGTTTTCATTGTTCACTTCATCGACACATCTATTGTTAGTGGTGCGTCCCTTTGTTATGCACATGTACGCTGGAGCACTTTCGGAGAAGAGGTCAGTGGTGATACATCATCAAGACGGAGTGCTAAATAACAAGTCACATGAACTATTCTTTGAATAAAGCAGGGCTGATCCGATGATCAGTTAATGAACTCGATGTAAAAGTACAGTTACACGTCATAGACGCACACAACCAATGCACACAGCCATCCTTTTCTTTGTGGTTTGGATTATTATCCAACATCTGCATGGGCTGGAGGTGGAGGGTCTCAACTCTTTCACAGTGATCTTCTGCCAACTTTGGAATTTCTCGCATGGGCAAAAACTCCCACAATGTCCACAATCATTATTGTCACAGTGTCCATAAAAGTCTTTAAATGCAGTCCACGATGAAGAGATACTGTTTTTATTTTTTAATAGTTGTTTATACTTTTTAAATATAAAAATAACTGTCTCCCTCATTTGTTTGAATCACATCTCTTAAGCAGGGAGAATAGGCGGGTAAATGTAGAGAAAAAAGTGATGAGGATTTGGGTATATGTGTGGAAACCTGACACTAGTCCATAATGCTTTTAAAGATGCTCCTCTTTCTGAACAGTGTGGTTTTAGCAAAGCATTCACAGTTTTTGCAGTCAGAAAGGACTTTCTCCATGTCGTGCGTTCAAGAGGGAAAATAAGCTGTTAAATGTTAAATCCATAGTACAACTTTTTTTCTTTTGTCACATTTAATTCCAGGAACAGAATATCTTCTGTTGTATATTGATATTGGTTATTCCTCGTCCTCGCAGAGGGCGGCAGAGAGCTCCCATCTCTGGTGTTTGTAGTGACCTTGGTGCGGGTCTCAGAAGTTGCTGAACAGCTCATATTTCTTCATCCAGTCCATCTGCGGCGCCTTCTTCTTTTCTTTGGCATGGACCTTTAACTTTTCTTCTGCTGCCGTGGCGCTCAAACTCAGGCCCATCTCAGCGAAAGGGTCCATCAGCCGGCGGCCATCATCATCCGCCAGCTAGACGGGAGGTATTATTGGAGATGGAGAGACAGACAGAAGGGTTGAGGAAACTGTCTTTCATGTGAGACACCAAAGGCCAAATACAGCATCATATACAGCATGAATGCTCACACCCACCTGTGTGCTGTTGCCGTGGCTGCTGAGGTCAGAGTGTGTGGACCTGAAGGACTGTGTGGTGGAGCTGCCGTTGATCTGAGGGTTGGGGGAGCCGTTGGATATGGACGGACCGTCATAGTCTGAAAACAAACAAACAAGCCAATATATAGTTTTTTTCCCCGGTGTATACTTTATACTCTTTATACATATTCAAAGGGATACAAACTCAGTCCCCAGATGTACGTTTCAAAGGTTTGTTGTAATGTATTTTAGGGTCTGAGAGTTTGATGAGTCAAGAACTCATTCTTCAGTTGAATGATACAAATGATGAAACTCTAAAATGAGATTATACACAGATTTGTTGACAACCTCATTCTCTGCAGTAAAACACCTGCTTTGACTTTCTAATATGACCACAACCTCCTTGACAATGATGCCTCATGGAAGTTTAAGTTGATATCTACCGATAGTGCAGTCCTACCTCTGAGATGGTTGACCGCGACGACGATCCCTCTCCTCTTGAAGTGCTCGTCTGTTTCTGGGTCCACCACCAACAGCCAGGTCTCATCTCCCCCTTTCTTTATGAAGGCCACCACCTCTGCATGCCGCATACCCTCGATGTTCACACCATTTACCTGGAGAACACAGAGACAAAGACAAACGTTTTTTTGTAATGGTTTTCTGGGTTGGTTGTTGTAACCTTTTGTTCTCCATCAGCACGCTACACCACGAAGGCTGTCTGAGGGTCAAGGGTAAAACAAGTGAGCACCAACGCACAGAAGGTTTTGTAGCATGTGGAGAAGTCTATATGACGCTGCATCTCGCCTTCTCCATTGAAGGCGCACCCTCAAGGGCACTTTATCACGTTTTATTATCTATTGTATAGGCATGCAAAAGGGCACTTTATCTGCAAATGAAGGTGAATGTTGTGTGCACACTGCTTCTGATGAAAAGTATACTGCTACTTACATCATTCATTTTTCATGGGAAAAGCTGATTGAACGTATGCCCTTTAACTTTTATGTGCATGTGGCTCTGTTTGTGACTGAAACATTAATACATTTAATACAGTTTACTTACTGCCTTTGCAATCTATGGTTTTTATTTTCGAAGGGGGGCGGTCATCCACTGCTTTGTTATTACTTTTGGCTCAAATTGAACTGAATTAAATTCAACCATATCACATAGTTACATTTCTTAATATTTTGGTCCCACTTTGTCCCCAAAACGCTCAGTAAATGTACAATACCAAAACGTTAAGGTTCCCAGTTAATTGTCATTTCTGCTTAAGAGACATAAACAACCAGATCAGATTTTTCCAAAACAAATCTCTACAAGTCAGTTGGTTGAGTTTAGCTTTATTTTTGATTCAGCACCTGAATGAACCTTCACGTCACTCTTTTTTTTTTATTGTTGACATTGCCATCAAACACTGTGTTACCTAATTTATCCACTAGGTGGAGCCATGGGACCACATACTGGTGATACACAATTCAACATGACTCTCAGAAACCTGCGCCTCCTAACACGATGCAACAGTGGTCCAGGAAAGTATTAAGGACAGCTGTAAATCCAGCAGTAAAGTTATGATTTGCCACAATAAAAGAAGACTCATCGTCCATATTTTCTAAAAGTGATTTAAACTCTCTTGAAATATTAAGGCCAGAAGCAGCCCAACAGAGAGACATAATAACTATTGTTATTCCGTGCTCCTAGCAAGATGCTGCATGCATTTGGAGGCCTGCTTTGTCTAGACTCTAGACCATGGTCTCTCTGAGCCAGGCAGCATCGCATCACGCCAAGTTAGTGTTGATACACAATAAATTATTGATGGCTCTCTTGGGCTCATGGCTACAGTGCGGGTTTCAGGTGTCCGAGTCCTGAGGGGGAATTTGTTTAAAATTCACCGCTTGTGACAAGATGAGCCGTTAAAGAAGAGAAGAAACTTTTTGCTCTCATTTGTAGGTGAAATAGGCAAATAGGTGCAATGAGAGACTTTATGGGAAAGGAGGGAGAGAGAGAGAGAGAGAGAGAGAGAGAGAGAGAGAGAGAGAGAGAGAGAGTGGAAAGAAGACAACACAAAGACAGAGTGGAATAAACAGATGGAGAATGTGAACAGCTTTCTCTCTTTCATATAAAAATAAAAAATCTATCCTTTCTTCCCAGGACTCATGACAGATAAGACCGATAAGACTGACTGACAGACAGGCAGTTTGATACGGAGAGAACAAGCATCTTTTTATTCAGCCAAACAACAGGTGTTGTGTCATGTTTCACAGCCCGATATTAACAGTCCATCCCACACAAGACAATACACTCTGCTCTCTGCCCACTGCGCTAATTAATGCACGCTGCAGGAACAGCACAGGCGCTTATTTCTCATGGGACTATTCCTCTGGGAACCTCTTAATACTGAAGTGTGTGTGTGTGTGTGTGTGTGTGTGTGTGTGTGTTTAAGTGAATGTCTCATCAAAGCCACGGAGAGTCCAGCCACCTGACGTTCACTGGCACATTTGTGATGTGGTGTGTGTGTTCGACTAACCTTGGATCAAAACAAACAATTTCAAATGCAGCTGCACATCTGTGTTTGAGACGCATGCGTAACTTTTCTTTCTTTTTTTTCCCTTTCTTTTTTCTTTTTTATGAGGATCCCTATTAGCACCAGCATAAGCTATTCTTCCTTTGGTCCACACGCATACAGTTCAACACAATACACACAACGGCCACATAAACACAAACAACAAAACAGCTCATCTTAGTCAATTAACGATCAAGTATGGAAGAGAAACAAACAAACAGAACTGTCATCCCTTTCACAAACATTCAAAGGCAAAAACATTCATAAACGAATCAAAGTCATCAACAATTAATATAATTTTGTTTACGATCTATACAATTTCATCCATTCACACCTTTACACATTCAATTCCAAGAAAAAAGAGTATTAAAATACTAATTCTCCCTTTCTGCCACGGAGGAGGGGGTTTTCTACTTTCCCTTGGTTTTAGATTATATTTATTGGACCATAAATCCTCGTTCACCCGCACAGATTCAGAATCTTTGGTCTCCAGTTTAATTTTTGCAAAGGGAGACAAAATCTCATAAGCTCAGTTTTCACAGTGACCGAGCAGCCGACTGCGAGAGGTGATTTAGATGTTGACAGCTCCAGGACCCGAACAAGCTGTTAAAGGTAAAGCACGATTCAGAAACTGCACAGCCTATTTGTGGCTTAGAATTAATTCAGAAACTGGTTTTGGTAATGAATTAAGAGGGAATTGAATGTTCCCAGAACAGCTGTCATGTTTTTTTTTTCTCTCCAGTGGAATGATTACTTGAAATGAAGGGAAAAGGCTCTTGCAAAGTATTTTTTGTCTTTATTTATAGTCCATGCCCGTTGATCCCTGCCTGACCACATTTAGAATAAAACTACAGTCCTATCAGAAGCTCTGTGAGGCTGTACTGAGGCACAGCGGTGCTTTGAACTAAATGCTAACGCCAACATGCTAAAGAGTGACAATGACAATGCTAACATGCTGATGCTAAGCAGGTAAACGATTTGCCATGGTCACCCTCATGTTAGCATGGTAACCTCTGCGAATTAGAAGCTAACGCAAAGTACAGCAGAGGATGATGGGAATGCATTTGTTTTGTGGTCCTAAACTACAAATACGAACCCTCATGATGGCCGCTGGAGGAAATGTCAGGGGGCCGTCTCCCCAATTAAACGTCTGCACACAATTTTGTGTCAATCCATCAGGATTCACCTTCTGGGGACTATGCATGCATGTATAACATTTAATACCAATCCCCCCAGTAGCTGTCGAGACATTTCAGTCTGCACCAAAGTGGCGGACAGACCGACATTAACACCAAAGAGCCACGCTGCTGGCATGTTTCAAAACAAAATCCTGGGTTGGCTTAAAAAAAACACCAACATTGTGTTGTTTTGTGATGTGATGTGTGTGAGAGAGAATGCGCTGATCATCATCCAGGTGGGAAATCACCATGGCCTCAAATTGTTTGTGGGCACTACTGTCGGTGAGTGAGGTGCACTTTCCTATGTCCATTGATGTCACCCTCAAGTGTGTGAGAGGTCCAGAGTGTGCATTGTTGAGCGCAGGCAGGCAGAGCAGAGAGGCCGATGAGGCATTCAGTGGTGTCACTGCTCTTGCCAATCATCGGCAGAAAGCTGAGCCCTCATCGTAGCCTCTACAACGCTATCTGCTGCTGACACACCTCTAGTGTAATGGGGCGTGGTGTGAGAGAGAGAGAGAGAGAGAGAGAGAGAGAGAGAGAGATCTGTGTCATGGTTGTTCACCTCTCCAACAGGCTGCTGACAGATAACACAAACGCTCTCTTGACGCATGGTTAGAGACGGTTGCAATTATCAGTGTCTGGGCAGACACACACACACACACACACACACACACACACACACACACACACACACACACACACACACACACACACACACACACACACACACACACACACACACACACACACACACAGCAGCCAACTACAGGACTTCAGATTTTCAGTCCAAACTAAACTAAAATGCTGGGATCAAGTTTTGAAGCTGGCAGAAACCACATATTTACCAGTATACTTAAAGTCTCATGAGGTTGACTTTACAGTGTCCCACAGGAAATGTAAGATACTTGCAAAAACAGTTCAAAGCTTTAAGCAAACATTCATATAAAATAACAAAACGGCAAATAGAGTTTAAATATCTTTAAAAATCTCCCAATTTTGTTTGTTTGGAGCGATTCAACTTGGTCTGCAACCAACCAACCAATTCTCTTCATTAACTGTTTAGTCTGTAAAGTGCTCTCGTGCAAATATAAATAGTAAAACCTCACACTTTCGTCCTTTTTGTCTGACTAACTGTCCGAAATCTGAATATAAAAGCAGCACATTTTCATTTTGCAAAAACTACGTTTAAGAAATATTAGTTTTTTAATGCTTGAAAAACTAAACGATTCATTGATTATTAAATAGTTGCTGATTTAGTTTCAGCTTTAACTATGGGATTTGTATCAGATAATTTATTTTATTTCATGTAATTTTGTATTCAAATCTTTGCGTTGGAAATGTGTACACATGTGCATCATACAAATAAAACTCCTTTAATTGAACTGAATTTGGCCTAAATGTGATCCTCAATTCATGTGTCCATGGAGAGCCATAGGGAGGTCATTAGTGACCTGCTACAGGATGTTCCCACACACTCTCATCAGCAGTCTACTGTTCCAGAGGAGCGTCAGAACATCAGTGTTTTCTAATGTCACTGAAGCGTGATCAACATTCTGCCTTTTACAGACAACTGCAGCTCTGCTTGGTGGTCCTGATCATAGTTATCAGACCACACTGATGGTTATCCGTATTTTAGCAGTGGTGGGCCATGGGTTTTGTACTTGCACCTTCAGTGGATCAGCTGTTCGGTGCACCCGCACCATAAAATAGCTATAACTTTGTGATTCTGTTTAGGCCAGCAGAGAAGGCTTAGCAGGCCCTGACGGCCCGCCACTGTATTTTAGTCCATACAGTTTACATTACAGTTCAGAAACAGCTAGCCTGGCTCCAGGCTGTGTCTCCTTGCAGCCGAGACATTTGACACATAACCCTTTCCCAAATATCAGCTAATTGTTGATTTATACTTTAGTTTTGGGACAGATTAAACAAAACAGATATAACTTGTAACTTAGTGAGTTTTTCACTACCTTTGGACAGAGCCAGGCTAGCTGTTTCCCCCTGTTTCCAGTCTTTGTGCTAAGCTAAGCTATCTATCTGCTGCCTCCACATACAGGAAGCTTTTTCAAAACTGGCCCTGCTCTCACCTGTGTCAACTTATCATGCAACACAAAGTTCATCTTTTTGTTTCATTCAAAACCGTGAGTATGTTCTTCTACATGTTGGGAGATCCTAAATGAACTCTGCTTCACCTCACTATCAGACCCAACTGGGTTGCTGTTGGGCCTGTTCTGCAGAGTGAGAGTCTGATACAGCCAGAGAGGCCAAAGGTCATGGCAATTGAAGGGTGAATGTTGTGTGTGTACACTCAGATGAAAAACTGCTTATGATAAAAATAGATAAAGCACTCTGTATAGTTGATCCTGATGAGGGCATTCATATGAAGAATCATCCAGAGATGACTGACTGTTACTTGTATTGTCGGACTAAGTAAGTCTCCAATATTTCAGGTGCTCTCCTGCTTTCTTACATACTTGTTTTGTGTTTAAATAAACACAAAGGAATTAGTTCCTATGCAAACACTTTGCAAAGACATCTGTTGACTTCTAGTGTGTCATGGAGTAACTGTCTGAGAGAAGGTCACCTCAGCATACACGTACATCTATTTGGAGGTAATGGATTGGATGGTTGTGTGGAAATCAGAGTTGGCTCACAGCAAGACTTAAACAGTTCATTAGACAGAAAACACACGCTCCAAAGTGGCAAGATGAAGAGGCCCCGCGAGGGATGTTTTCACACCCAGTAAATCATAATATTCTCTGACATGTACCAGACTAAACCAGAATCATTTATCAATAAGCACCTCATTAGTGTGTGCACATATTTCATGATCTCCTCATTTATCTTCTTGGGTCTGCACGTGTGCATGAAGCGCTCACATAACGCTCAATATTCTTCCATCTTATCACTACTACTGCGGAGGTTTCCACCCACCTGTTAACGTCCTAATACAGGAAACCCCTCAAACCGCTCCACAACACAGACACACAAGGGGTGTTACACTGTTTATGTCACATAAACATCTGCATTTGTATCTGTATGCGGACCTGCACCAAAAGTTGTTAGAAATATTCTAGACTGCATCATTTTTTATTGCCATCTATACTCCTCATGAGCAGCCACCAACATATTACTTACACTAATCAAAAATAAAACATGATTTGTAATCAGACCCCATATAAAGCCTCAAAAAGAAAGCTATGTAACTGTTAACAATCCGTATGGAGATTAATATTGAAAAGCAGTGTCAGGAGGTCCACATGGAAATACAGCTGGTTTGAAGTAAATTAAATTAACAGTTTGTATCAAAGGGCATAATCTGTTCATATATGAATAGTCAATATGCCTTTGTTAATGTTCCACATTCATACACAACAATGATAATATAATGCAGTCCAATGCAGCACCGCCACAAGCTAAAACTACAAGATCCAGGTAGATTTACTGCAGGACGACTGCATTGGGTGGCACGACGCTGTCATGACACTCCCTCCCCGCTCCTCCGTCTTACCTCTATCAGCCGGTCTTGTGGCCGGAGCCCGGCGTGGTCTGCAGCGGATCCCGGGTCCAGGGAGCGGATGTACTGTCCGGGCCTGGATCGGTCACTGTGGAGGTTGAAGCCGTAGCCCGCGTCCGAGCGCATCAGGTGGCACAGACGTGGACTGAGCTCAGACGGGTCGGCTGGGGGCCGGGACTGGGATTGGGCCTGCTGCGTCTGGGCTTCAGCCTGGGCTTCAGCCTCCTGGAGGAGAAGGAGAACAAGTGTGTACTTGTCTTTTATACAGGTAAAAAAACGAACACATATATACATGCAAAGGTTTATACATTAGTTCTTGATGACAAAACATGTAGAACAAGAAGATAGCAGAAGAGCTCGAAATTACACCACAAGTACCACAGCATTGGTGCATTGTTTAAAAACTATAAAAGAGATCTAAATGGTGCATCATATGTAGGAAAACTGGGCAAGACAGTGTGGCATTCTGCTGTGACTCATTTAACACAGCAGTTGACTTAAACACCCAGCGGAGTCACTTTACTCATTTATAACAACCACATTTCAAGCCTGTAGGGTGACTGTTCTATACAAAATATGTGAGTGTCACTTCAAGGTACTTATGACTACTGTCAAGGATAAAGGCGGTATCCTCGGTTATGAAACTTGAAGGCAGTGTGGAAATGCTTTAAACTTGCATTCCTTCTGATAGCCATCAGGAGGATGCAAAACACAGGGCTGCCCCCTCCGTGTCACTTCTGGTTCCCAAAAACCAAGATGGTGACGAACTCGAGGCTGTAAAACCGTAGTGCACAAATCAATGGGTGAGGTCTCGGTGACCTTATACATCCACGTCTTATACAGTCTAAGATTATAAGGGAATTTAATTTTACCACTAATGTACATCATTCTTTGTTGATCTATTTTCCTCATTATGTTTCCATTTTGTGCGGCCAGTAATAGAATAGATTTTATTATGGAGCTCGTTCTGGAGAGAAATTGTCCATTTGCAGCAGATCACTGATAACTCCAAAAAGCCTGGGTGAAGACATTGATAGAACCTGTATAATTTTACCTCAAGCTCGACAGTGTAATCACACTGATTTACCACCTACACACCGGGAAAAAGAAATGTGCAGTGAGAGAAATGATAGCCTGGTTGCCAGCTCTGTAACCTCAGCTGATATGAGCTGTGAGGCAAGCGACAGGTAGAGTGGGTGTTGGGTGACCAAATATGGGTCTACATACGGTGCACATATTGTGTGCATAGGAGAGATCTGCAATCCTATTACGCAACATGAGAAGTCTATTGTTTTCTACGTGAAGCCACCATCATGGTCCAGCTTGTGGCTGCTAAAAATACATATGCAGTATGTGGGCAGGGTGAAAGAGAGAGAGAGAGAGAGAGAGAGAGAGAGAGAGAGAGAGAGAGAGAGAGAGAGAGAGAGAGAGAGAGAGAGAGAGACAAAGGTTCTGTAGTGTGGAGAGAGGAGAAGATTTGTATGATGTATTCTGACAGAAAGAAAAGTAAAAACTGTTTGAACTTATTTTTTTATTTTAACTCTATCTCACCTTTAACATTAATGTGTGATTAATGCAAATTCATGTTCGGGATCGTGGCTGACCCTCGATCACCACAACACTGCCTGCAAATCCTCGACTGTTTAAAAAAATAACACAGATGGCAACATATAATTTCATTTCAGGCCCCTGAATTCTTAGTGGGGATCTGGGCAGCTTGCCATGAGAAGGAGGGAGAGAGAGAGAGAGAGAGAGAGAGAGAGAGAGAGAGAGAGAGAGAGAGAGAGAGAGAGGAGAGAGAGAGAGAGAGAGAGAGAGAGACAGTAAAAGCTACTCTCATGAATCCCTCAAAATCCTCTTTTTCCTGGCTGAGGATGAGGTGCCTGGGTTGGGCAGCTGGGTCAGAACTTCCAAAGGGGAGAAAAATAGATTTTAAATCAAATGTATTAGCATCGATGCAAAGAAGAAAAATGTCAGAAGGAGGGGAGAGGAGGAAAGGAACAAGCACAGAGGGAGAGAGTGCGTGGGAGGGATAGAAAATTAGATGCAGCGAGAGGATAGAAAAAGAGAGTTCGAGAAAAGAAACAGTGGAGTTAAGAGTATGCAGAGCCCGGAGAAATACAGCAGACGGATAAATACAGAGCGGTGCCGTAAAATCAATGACAGAAGTTTCCAGTCAGCGACCACGGGGAGGAAGAGAGTTTTCAGTGGAACTCCTCTAACATAAACAGTGAGAGTAGCACAGCTGGGAGTCATTATGTGGGGGAGACGCAAGTGTCTGCCAATCTAACCTCGGACTGCCTCTCAATGGCGGTCCGCGGCCCCTAATCACCCCCTGGGGCCTGTGCCATCTCCTAAAGCCTCCGTCTTGGACGTTTGTGTGCATTTTGGAGGCTTTTGATTTGGTATTCTTGTGCTGTGGGTTTTGATCTGAACGAGCTTAACTGTGTCGAGGATGACGACCCGACTGTGTGTGTGTGTGTGTGTCCTCTGCTCTCTGCTGATGGATGCGGCTGTCTTCGTGTGTGTAAATGTGTAAAGGACAGAGACTCCTCTCTCAGGAACCGAGAGGCCATCGAATTGAAATACGGTCACCATGTTTGTTTGAACTGAGGGTGGTGAAAACGTCCATGTTTTTTTGTGAAAAAAATGGTTGGGGGAGGGAGAAAAATGAGATGTAATGTTTTTCCCCCTTTGTCAGCAAACAAGCTTGACGTCAGCAGAGCGGATGGGTTATCAGTATCTGTCCCGATGGGAGGACCCGCTGGAGCGACGATAGGGAAAACTCTGTAGTGTCCATGTTTTGTTCCAGGCCCGTGCATGTTCACATGAACATTTTGCCATAAATCAGGCTGCTTTTCCATAATGGAAAACAACATGGAATATGTTACACCCACAGCAGAACATGATCGAGTTTGATGCCCCAACTCAACACACACACACACACACACACACACACACACACACACACACACACACACACACACACACACACACACACACACACACACACCGCACGCACACACACGCACTGACCTCTGTGTGACTGTGGCACACTGAGAGGGATGTGCTGTCAATGGGACAAGTGCTGTCCCATGGATTCCTTTAGTGTCGTGTCACAGTCAGCCTTTGTGTGTCCGTCTCTGTGAGTGCATGTGGGGGAGAGTACAGTGTACACACAAGACCTGCGTTGGACTGGGTGGTTGCGTTATGCTATTTCGACTACTTTTCTTTTTTGGGGGGGTGGGCATCATTTATTGCAATATGAACCGTCACACAGGATTAGAAGCTTTTTAGAAGGGAAAGGAATTGAATGTCCTAAGTTTACATTTGAGCTAAATTCACACAACATGATTCACTGTTCACTAACTGCCGCCCCCTCTTAGTTACTGTTGCTACTGCTGCCTATCAAGCTTTGAGTTTTTACTAAACATAATGTTGTTGGCTGAACTGTTTACCACCACATTTTGTTAATTGTAGCTAGTTAGCTAAACTAATGTCAAGTTTGTTAGTCTGTCTCCAGCTTGCCGCTGGACAATATATCCATATTATAACGTCACTGGGACATGAGACTAGATATTATCGAGTGATTGGTGGATATTGTAATATCGTTATATAACTGATTTTCTGGTTTTACAGTAAAGTGAAGTATCTGAACTTACCAGAGTGGTCTGGATGTTCTATTATTTGCTTTTATCCACTTAGTCATTATATCCACATTACTAAAGATTATTTATGAAAAAATCTTCAGCATCAATGGTCATTTGTGTGTCTGTCTGTGTACTTCCCTCTGCATCCCGACTGCTGGCGGGGGGTGTTAGCAGTTGATGAAACCAGATCGCACCTTGTTGAATAATTGAGCGGTGGCCGACTGCGATGGATGGATCATGACCACTGTTAACCCTTTCACAGCCAAGGGATCATTTGCTCACTGTTGTCCCACAACAAAATGAAGTGTGTATGGGCATGCATGCGTGTGTGTGTGTGTGTGTGTGTGTGTGTGTGTATGCATGTATGCTGTTATATGTGTCTTTGAGTTGCTACAAAGAAACGTTAAATCCAGTGTCTGTGTGTTTGCAAGCATGTAAAGCATTTAGTCAACAATGCTCTCACTTGCTTCCAAAAAGAGGATTCATGTAAACTTAATATCCCCATCTTCATAACTCAGCAGGTCAAGTTTCCTTTGAGCTCTGAGTCAAAAGTATGCAGTTTTTCCTGCTGAGTTTGTTTTGCTTAAGAAAGGTGTGACAGCATGTATTATCTTAGGAGCTATTTTCAGTATGACATGTCATGGCGCACACTCACAGCAAACACACACCCCATTGTGGATAAATGACCTGTTGATTTACCTACACTACAATAATGTGTGCAAAAAAACTTTTAACAAACAGATACAGTATGCTTAAACTAATCCATCAATAGACAGTTTAAACAAACTAGAAAGCTTTGGGTCAAACCATTTTGAGTGAAAATCCAATTCACAGTTCAAATAAAAAGGTAATTTATCAGTTTTTGTTCCATGGCCTTAATGTATGTACATTTTTTAATGACTCTCCATAACTCAACCCCAAAAGTAGTAACACAGTTCGTTAATAGTATTTTCCAGCTTGAAGAATAATCAGCTGGAGCCGTCTATTTTCCAGTTGGGCTTGCAATGCAATGTATAAATAACCAGAAGCCTACAGGGTTCAAAACAGCTGAAAACATGGACTTTTGCAGCAATACAATGCCCATCGAGTTGAAGGATACCTTCTAGTGAATTCCTCTGCTTGCATCCGAACAACCCAAGCGGTTTACCCACAAAACAAAATAGTAAAGGTGAGACAAAGTAGCTGACAACAACAGCTGATAAAATCTACATTCATTGTGGGACGAGAAGCCTGATTTAGTTTTTGTCAGTTAGCCCCGCCCCCTCCTTAGTAGACCTTACTGAACAGTCCATTTTGAGCAATGTCGTGTTCCCAATTGTTATATATCTGACACCAAAACATGCTTATTTTAGTCTGGTACATGCCTGCTGAAAATATATGTAAATATTGAGATCTCCATGTTTTTAAGTTTGAAAGGCATCAAATACATCAGCAATTATTACGATTTACACACTGCAGTTGAAAAAAAAGAAGATTACATCTCTCTCTGCATTTAACTTCTAAATGCCCAGAAAAGGGACATTTGCCTGGAAGCATCTATGAGACCTCCACCTTTAATAATAATGGAGCGCTGGATGGAAACATTGCTGATGGTCTGATGCCGGTGGAGTACAAACAACAGCAGCACCTGGGACCTTTGCTGATGCCACGGTTGACCACCGGTTTGTCATGGAGACAGCAGTGGAACCAGTAGATCCAGTTTGTTCTGATGTGTATTCACAGAGTCGTTTTAGTGAGATAATACAAACATATTTTAGATTTAAATAGTTTGAGGGGTTTTCTGTGTACATTGCGCGGCGTCTGTGGGACAGCACCATGCAGACTTCCTGGCTTTTCAACAGTGTAAGCAAAGCCCACATGAGGATCATTTAAAAGGGCTTTAATCAAATTAAGAAAATTGCTGTGTCTCAGATATTTTGGCCATGACAGCGCTACCCTCAAATTGTTATTGTGTGTGTGTATGTGTGTGTGTGTGTGTGTGTGTGTGTGTGTGTATGTGTGTGTTTGCAGCTGCTTTAAGTGTTTGCTCAATCAGAGAGGAAAAGAGCAGATCGGGCCAGTTCTCAGTGGGCGAGAGAGCGAGAGGAGTGGGAAAGCAGCAAGAGAGAAAGGAAATGACAGGCAGCTGGGACCAAACCAGAGAGGGATTTGGAGCTCATAAAAATGAAATGAAGGAAAGGGGAATAGGGGGAGAAAAAAAGTGAGGAAAAGAGAAGACAAAGACAAAAAGGACAATCAGAGAGGGAGATGATGGTGTGGAGGACAGGAAGAAAAGGCAGCAGCAGAGAGAACTCGAGGAACGGCAGGAGATCCCAGTTTGCCCCACTGGTGTTGCGTAACAGCTCTGTGACTCGAAGGTTTGATGTCTAGCTGTGTGTCCATCGTGCTCCACATGGACGGACCTGCTGAGATCTGTTTACACAGTCTCCTGCTCTGCTGCAGTGTGTGTGTGTGTGTGTGTGTGTGTGTGTGTGTGTAACTGTTTCCTGAGATCATAATACTCTTGAGAGTGTGAAAGAGAGAGACGAGCATTGAGGTGGAATGTGTAAAAAAGAAAAGAAAAGTGAATGCATCTCCTGGAAAAGAAAAAGTAGTCGGTACGCTGCATTAGTCATGGAGCAAGTTGTCATTCTTTACTGTTGCATGTGTTGGACTCAAAGCAGAATTCTGAGTTGATGGATAGGTTTGTATTCAAAGTTCAACCCCTGCTATTTAACAGAGATTACCCATTGTAATACATCTCATTCACTTTCTTTGCAGAGAATTTAATGCCAAGATTGATACCACTTCCATGCCTGTACGGTATGAAGCTGGAAAGCTGGCGAGCTTAGTTTTGCATAATGGCTGAAAAGGGGAAACGGCTAGCCGGCTATATCCGGAAGAAATAACATCCAGCTCCTAGCACCTCCAGCGCTCACTATATTAGCATGCTATATCTTGTTTGTTTATCAAACAATACTGTGAATACGGTGGCTTAAATTATCAATTGAAATACAGTAAAATGAACTTGTCAATTGGCACATCTCTTCCTTTCAAACTGATCTGTCTTATGACGATAAACCCGTGTCAAAACTAAAGAGCGCAAATGAGCTCCACGAGAGCGCGCAAATCAAACAGCTGCGCGCGTAATTTACTTTGACGAGCGCTTTTACATCACTACGCGAGTAAAATCCCCCGCTCACGAGAGCAAAAGTTGCTCTCGCGCGAGCAAAAGTTGCTCTCAAAGTTGGAACCTGCTCGCTCTCGAAGCTTTAACCTGCTCGCTCGCGTGTCTGTTACCTGCTCGCGCTCGAGTAGATTTTCTTTTTGACAGTAAGTGGGCGGATCCAGTCACCATCGATCTCTACATCTAATTGGTTACAATCCTCGGCTTCGGATTGGCTGGAATGCATTTCTCACCGGCACACTCTGGGAACAATGGCGGATGAGAAAACACAACTGAAAGTTGACGAGGATTGTAACCAATTAGATGTAGAGATCGATGGTGACTGGATCCGCCCACTTACTGTCAAAAAGAAAATCTACTCGAGCGCGAGCAAGTAACAGACACGCGAGCGAGCAGGTTAAAGCTTCGAGAGCGAGCAGGTCCAAACTTTGAGAGCAACTTTTGCTCGCGTAGTGATGTAAAAGCGCTCGTCAAAGTAAATTACGCGCGCGGCTGTTTGATTTGCGCGCTCTCGTGGAGCTCATTTGCGCTCATTTGCGCTCTCTAGTTTTGTCATTGATTTGCCTCCATACTGTCTGCAATATGCTATTCATTATGCTCGTAACAGCATGTGTTGGAGAGGGTTGTTTCTAAGAGCAGTAGTCCTTAACAATTTAATAAATGTTAGTTCACAGAGTTAATGTTTCTCTTGTCCTAGAAAGTTCAAATAGCGAGAAATCAATTAAGTTAAATAAATTATGCTACTGAGCTAGATCTATAAAAACGTTTTCACTTCCTGGCATTCATTACGTAAACTATGCATACAGCTAACAACACCGCAAAACAAGTTATTTATTATTAACCTTCACTTGCATTTTAGTGCTGAAACTAACTATTCTAACTTTTGTCACATGGAACTAAATATCTGATATAATTTATGCCTGCAGCTCAACTGTCTGAAAAGAGCTGAGAAGAGTCCTGTGAGTGCAAACATATTGTGACGGGTATCGTAGCTGGAGGCTGAACTGAGTGTGAATGCGATCAGGATGATACGAAGGCCCTCCGCCTGCCCTATATATGAATAACTAGCACAGAGCTTTGATGCGATGACACTGTTCCTCCTCACAACCCTCCAAAGTGTCACTTCATGCGGCAAAGAAGTCTATTTATAATAAATTTTCTCCCAATTGCCCAACATGTGTGATCTAAAAACAACGAGCTTTGGCGATGCCAAAAAATAATATATATTTTATTAACTACATGTCCTTGAAGAAAAATACAAAAGTCACAGCGGTCATCGCACCACTCATACTTCACAAATCAAAATGTCAAGCCTTGTCTGTGTTCAAAGGTCTCTTACAGAGTTTAACATCGCAGCCGGAAAAAAAAGTTAAAAAAAGTAAAACTTTAACACACTTGCTGTTTCATAGATCTTACATCAGAGCACTAACATGTGGAGGAAACCTTCTTCCCTCTGAAGAACCCTTTGATAAAAAAAGAGTGTCAGCGACTATATTTTTAAGAAACATACAGTAAATGTGCGTACATAGAAGATGCTGTTTCAATTCAATCAAATGGTACAGAACATATATTTTGGGGGGTTTTTGTTCCGCATTGTGTTTTTTTTTTCTCCAGATTTTCCTTTCTGTAAAAAACAATTCTTTATAATAAATGGGACCATAATTAAGTTAGTTTTCATCATAAGGCTTTTGTGACTTCATGCTGTGAGTGCTTTGGCAACATATGTTTGTACATGGCACGCTGATGCAGCCTCTCCGTGAAACAATGCAGCTTTAGATTCTATGAGAACCGGAGAAGTTGATTGAATTTTCATGGACCTGCAGACACTGCGAGAGAGAGAGAGAGAGAGAGAGAGGGGAAATATGTCCAACCAACAAGTGGTTTAAAACCTGCCTCTCTCCATATATCTTTCAACACTCCATTCTTTCTTAACCTCATATTGACGTTCATCCTCCATGTCATGGAATCTTTAAGCCTTTTAAAACCCGTGTAATAACATATTCACAGGACAACATTTCTGCCTATTTGCATTTAAATGTCAATCTACAATGTGTGGGCTGCTGGCGAGGCTGATATTTTCAGCAGTTATGTTCTGTTGTGTGTGTGTGTGTGTGTGTGTGTGTGTGTAGATGAGGGAGTGAGATTTTAAAGGTGAATGTGGCTATTTCATCCTCTTCTTTTTTTCTCTGGTTATTTCAGTCTATCATTAGATAACTTTTTCCATCTCCCTCTGTTTTCACGCCTGACAGGACAGCAGTTAATGTTCGTGATGCAGTGTGTGTGTGTGTGTGTGTGTGTGTGCGTGTGCGTGTGCGTGTGTGTGTGTGTGTGTGTGTGTGTGTGTGTGTGTCCACACCCCTGTTATCAGTCTGTGGCAGATATCCCTCGCCACTTGGGGCGCCTGGGAAACTGTAACTTGTTTTAACACTTTATAAACCAAAGAATGAATTGATTAATTGGGAAAATAGTAAGCAGATGAATTGATCATTTAAAAAAGCATTAGGTGTAGCCCTACACTCTGGATACCATTTTGGCACAAACATGCTCTGTGGGAGAGGCCTCAGATGACATCAGGACAAATATTTACTAGCTGTGTGTGTGTGTGTGTGTGTGTGTGTGTGTGTCTGCGAGAGACAGCTAATATTAATTACTCTTGCCTACTTTCCAAAGCATAATGAATCAACTAGAGGGGATTCCTGTCTGCTGCTTCTTTCACAGTTTAACGCCCGCTAACTTCCCCTCACACACGTAAACTAAACCTGCAGATTGCGAGTCGATAGAATTCCCAGTTGATCCACACGGACACAAGGTCTCTCTCCCATCACATCTACTTGACTCCCACAAAGGGTGTGTGTGAACACTGCATGGATCGATGTGTGGGAACGTGTGCTGGCTCACAGCTGGGAACAAGCGAAGAGACTGAACATGAACGTGAGGAGTGAGAATAACAGACCAGATTAAACCTGAGGGAAGTATTCGTGGGCTCCCTAAATCATAACACATATAGCATCACATAAGGTGCACACGAGAACTTCGCTATCATCAATAATAAGGTTGAGTAATAAAGATCTACAGTGTTTGTTTGTTTCTCTCTCTCTCTCTCTCTCTCCTATTTGTTGGCAATGTTGTTGAGTGGGCAGCACAGCGGTCGATGCTCGGCCTTGCTATAGTCGACCTACTCTCCACTCATATTCCCACATCCGACAACTGATAGTTAAAAAATGAGATTAAGAAGATGCAGATAGAGAAGCAGCGTGAGTGGATGTTTCCAAAACTGACATTATTTGTTCAGCTAGAAAGTTCTAGGAACTGACCAAACACAAGTGTTAATGATTTAAAAAAATGGATTTCAGAGATCTGTCCCAGATGATCCAAGGATGTCAAGAGAAGAGAGGCCTGTTTTTACATATTCTGACCCAGTAAGGGCGACGCAAAAGTGGTGCAATCTATAAATAATGCTGACGATTTGGGTCAAGGGTCTCAATTGCTACAGATACAAATTGTGGATATGGAGGAGTTCAGAGAAGATGTAACAGCTTCATAATCAGTATAATCATAGTTTAAATGATAACAAACAATAATACACTTAATGTGTATGAAGAAGAAATGCAAGTTTGTAGAAATTCATTTTTATAGGAAGTCACTGAGACAAGTGACACAAGACAGATTTAAACATCCGTGCAGGACTCTAAAAGTAAAAACCTTAAAATCAATTCATAATCAACTGACGGCCGATGCAAAGAGGCTAACATTGTTATTATGTGATCTCTGTTTCTTGCTGTTAACAGTCTAAATGTAGTAGCGTGTTGAAGCGTGAGTGGGCTTCGGCAGCTTAACAGCTATTTAAATGAACCCCCTTCTGGAAAAGCATGAATAACCATCTCCAAGTGAGAAAGTGATGTAAGCAATCATATTTTCCAAACAATAGGAAAATGATAATCAAAAGTTGAATTAAAATAAAGATAAAACAAATCAAATCTGGAGCATCACTACTAAAGAGGAGAGTCTTTTTAGGTGGTGTTCTTTATTACTTTATATAAAATGATGTCCCGTAATCATAATCTTCATTCCACAACACAGTGACAAGGGACATTTCCCGTCAAAGTTTGCTGGTAAACTAAGTCTGCAAAGTCAGGTCAATGTCTTCTGGGTTAACAAAGGCAACATTTTAATATCTAATCAGTGCATGGGGAGATGAAACATGGAGACACACAGCTGTGTTCAATCACACACCCACACACACAGTTAACACAATACACTCAGTTGTTCATGTCTCTCCTACATTACCCACCTTACGAATTCCACCCTTTCTGTTCCTTAAATCCCCAGACACACACACACACACACACACACACACACACACACACACACACACACACACACACACACACACACACACACACACACACACACACACACACACACACACACACAGAGTTTCCCCACTCGTGACCCTTCCACATCCTACAGACTGTGTTTTTTTTTACTCCAGGAATTTGGTTTACTCATTTTCAAACACACACACACACACACACACACACACACACACACACACACACACACACACACACACACACACACACACACACACACTGAATCCGGACCCCTGCATCTTGATGTAACACAGTTGGTATTCAAACGAGGGGGGTGGAGGCGGTCTTAGCTCCAGATGTTAGTAAAAAGTTACTCTCACGATTGTAAATCACTAAAAAAATCAAACGTATGGAACTTCATGTTCCATCTGATATCGTAACAAAAATCTTTCATATTCAAGTAAACAGGATACGTGTTGGTGGTAGACATGCCAGGTTAAATAAAGGTGAAACAAATAAAATGCCAAAAAAGAGGATTTTTTGCCATTGTTTCCGTGCTTCCACATCAACGTCAACTGTACCGCCACTGTTCGGCCCTCAAAGCATTGTACTGTACACATCCTCCAGCGTTTTGTTTAATCAACAAGAAACAACCTCACATTTATCTTGTCCATCACAGTTCACACCTGGGTGGCAAGCAGAACTCGTGCACAGATGATCACACAAGCTGAAGTGCTGACTACCTCCAGACAATTCCTGTGCTATGCGCCGCTACGCGAGAGCCGACAGGCAACATCTTTTCCTTATTATGCCGGGCAACATGAGCGACTGAGTCAGGGAACAGGACGAGGAAGAGATGTCAGGCAGCCTGACCTGAGCCTTCACCTCATTTTGTGTTGTTGTAAAGTAATGGCCAGACATGATTGTGTCCACAAAGATATTTAAAGAAAAATGTGCCCAAAAAGAAATGAGAACAGTTTATCTTATCATGACAGTCAACATCTTTACAACATCTGCACAGAGATGGATGAGTTTAAAAATGATGTTTCCTGCAGTTGTGGGTCTGTTTACGGCTGAAAATCATCACAGAGAGAGCGGTGTTTCTCTTGTCACCGAAGACAACTCTTCTGTTGCTCTGTTTCTCTCTCTCTCTCTCTCTCTCTCTCTCTCTCTCTCTCTCTCTCTCTCTCTCTCTCACTCTCACAGATCCACAAGTTTTCACTATTTGTGTTTATTCAATTCTGACCCCATGACCTCAAGCCCTGACCCTTAAAAACAGTGCTCGCTGTCCGGTGCTTTCCCACACAGATCTCTTTCACTCCCAATGCTCCACAAATGCACAGGTTTAAGTATGGAGAAGTTCTCTGTAGGAGGATTTTGTGAAAACTGTTGGGCCCCTCGTGTGTACTCCGTCTCCATGTTTGACTTGTTTAGTCTCTGCTGGTGTTTAGATGGAGTTTGTTAGGGCTTCACCACCTGTGACACACATGTGTCCTCCCACAGCTGATGAGCAAATACGCACATCAACTTGTAAACCACACACATACACACTGAATAAAACATAATATGTTGTGAATGTTCACACAAAGCCGTAATACATTCTCGATGGTGCAAAGACACATGTGCCCTCACAAAGACCACCTCCACAAACGCACACTCCTCCTCTCACTCTAACTGTTTTAACAGATGTGTGTGTGTGTGTGTGTGTGTGTGTGTGTGTGTGTGTGTGTGTGTGTGTGTATGTGCTCTATGGGGAGCTGATGATCACTAGCAGGCCTTTGCAAATCCTACACATGATGTAGTGAGGGTTATAACAACTTGCTGTTCACATGTTCTTGCAGCTGGACCCGTCATCTGGACTACTGTTACTGTTTCATACTGAGTTGTGTCTGACTGAGCCAAGCCATTATATTATGTTTCAAAGCTTTTGGAATTAACCATATCAAAGGTCAAACTCATAATGGTCATATCAAAGAGAAACAAAGATACTGTGTGTGTACGGATGTTTTCTCTTTGCCTCAGTTTCTCTTTCTCACACATCCATCCTTTATTTTGCGATCTTTCGAGCACACTAATCGTCCTCCCTAACAAGCCCCATGTTATACTTGCCAACCTGAAGTGCAGCAGAACTGGAAAGAACGATCGAAAAATACCACAGTATGTTTGTGCGTGTGGAGGAGGCCTCTCCACCATCAGAGAGGGAACATTCCGGCCAGGGACACAATTTCCACAATACAGCTACTTCCGTATCGGCCAGGGACATGTCTGTTTCCATGAGGCTGGAGAAAGAGTATCTCATATTGTATATCGCTGCCTATCCGTCTGTCTGCACGGCCTAATATTAAGGAACACTATATCTCGCAGTCAAAGGCGATGAAATGTGATGAATGATTCCCACATCTCAGATTTTTTTTTGTTGTAAATCAAATAAGTTAGGAAATACATTTTATTTGCAGGTGTGTGTGCTTGCGAGTAAAAAAAAAAAAAAAAGGTTCTGGTGGGAAAGTGACACCTGACACTTTATCTTGAGCTTTAATGACACACCCACACGACACGCCTGAGCACATGTGTGTGTGTGTGTGTGTGTGTGTGTGCACAGGGGAGAAAGACCAGAGCATTGGCACCTCAGGTGTGTGTTAAGTAAGATAATACGTCTCAAACCCGAGTCGTAATGTTCTTGTCTTTGAAACGTCCCTTCCTTTCTCTCTGAAACAGGCACAGCAGACTCAGTCATTCATTGTGTTAAATGTGTGCGATTGTCTGCTGGCCAGTGAATGGTTGAGCAAGAACGTGAACAGAAAATAGCTTGAGAGGCGACGGCTAATAAAGTGGCTAAATAGAGCTTATGCTTCAGTTTAATACAATGTCCTCTCGTCTTGTCACGGAGAGATGGACTGAGACAATATGTCCTTAAAGTGTGTTTTACCCTCTGAGGTTTAGTTCATGTCTGTTTTAAAGAGCCCACTGCATTTTACTTGGCTTTCAATGTCAATATAGCATTAATACTTAACTGTAATACTCTAAAGTCATGTTAAAGGCACACAGCTTGTATTGTTCTTTATATCAGAATAATTTTCAGGGTGAAAGTGCACTGATTTACACGCTGCTTTTCCAACAATCCACATGCAGTATGTTAACTCCACATACTGCACAAAATGAACAAGAGGGATGTTGATTAATGGATAATACATTTGGTTGCCACGGCACTATTTGATGTAACTTTAACTTCAGGGGTTTGGTGAGCAGACTTACTGTTGATTTAGAGTCAAACGTAGTTTAAAAAAGTGAGTGATGTTATCAGAGAGCAGCATTTCTCTCCAACGTCGGCTTTCTTCAGCCCAACTACAACAACAACAACACGGCTATCGGCTATTACAAGCCTGGCACTGAACAGGCTTATATAACGCGGGGTAATTCACAGTAGGTCATGGTCAACGGTAATGGCCTATTAGGACCTGAACATTGGATTTCTAACAGCCCAAAATGGCTCAACTGTATTTGTGCCGGAGAGCTTTGGTAAAGAAAGGAGCAATACAGAGAAAGTTGCCTGGTCATGATTTAAAGTTTGTGATATTGAGTTAGAAATGCAGAAAACAGAGGAAAAATACAGGCAGTGTCATGAAACCCGACACACACACACACACACACACACACACACACACACACACACACACACACACACACACACACACACACACACACACACACACACACACACACACACACACAAACACACACGAAAACCCATAGTGGGGAAATTTATTAGACAAATGTGCAAGTGATTACAGTTGCAGAAAAGGCTACATGTCTCCCCATGTTACTGCTGTGACCTTGTATATATGGCCGTAAAAGTGTGTGTGTGTGTGTGTGTGTGTGGTCTATATTGTGTGTACTTCAGGGCCTTAGACTGAAATGTGTAGCTGCAAAACAAATCATATTGCTTTGACAGATAGGAGGGGACAAAGAAAACAAACTGCAACAAATTCTCAAGTTTTGGTGACATAATTTGTGTCCACTGCCATATTATATGTCAGATTTTGCCACAGCGATAGCACCACAACCGAAGCGTCACAAACTTTACAGGTGTGTAGTTGAGATTGGGGCAAGTGGGGGCAACAGCCTGATTTGGCGTTGCGGCTGGTGTGATCCCATCACTGTAGTGTTAGCCTATGTTTGTTTACATTTTGGTTGATTGCCACCATTAAAACAATGCAGAATGAGCTATTAGCAGTTCATGTTTGCAATGTGCACATAGATGAACAGACAAATATCACTGCATTGCTTTAATACTGAAAAAAACCTTAAAAACTCAGCCAAGTTCTGGAGCTATCTTTGTTCAATGCACCAATCCCTTTCACATCATGCACACTATTTGCCTCACCTCTCTCTCTTACCTACCCTTAACTAAAAATAGAAGTAAAATAACGACAAAATTACTCTCAGTAGAGCGCACTCTCCACGAGTTGTGCTGCAACGACCACTGCTGTATTGTGGGATTAAACTGCTTTCTTCTGGTGTATCAGACCTTTTTAACACAACAGGAAAGCTCTCATTTTAATCTATGCAGATGTTTGCACTGGCTCTGTGAGGTTGATGCACACAAAAAAGGCACTGAATAACTGAGTCTGGGTGCAGAGAAGTGGCTGGTGTTCGGATATGCACTGAGCTGTGTTATCGCTTGTGGACCCTGCCGGCCGGTGGACGGTTCAAAGTAGTCAGTGAGGAGTCAGCAGGCAGTCAAATGCAGTAAAAAAAAAAAAACAGGTAATAAAAGGTGTTTTGAGAAAATGTGAGTCATCACAACCACGGGAGGTCTTTGAGCATGCATCCTTAACTGGGCACCCAAAATAATGTGCAGTTTGCTGCAGCAGAACGCGAGATTGGCTGAGGACAGACATCGAGGTGCACCCTCACTCACTCACTCACTCACTCACTCACTCACTCACTCACTCACTCACTCACTCACTCACTCACTCACTCACTCACTCACTCACTCACTCACTCACTCACTCACAGACCCACGTACCTACACACACGTGGGTGGAGATAATAAAACAACATGAACCGTGTTGCAGAGCCCAGTTCATCTTGTTCTCTGTCTGAACGGTCGTTGAATGTTTAGACTATTTTACAATCTTCAGCAGAAGACAAGGCGCTGAAAACCTGCAGTTCACACAAGCACATAGACACCCATCATCACTGACATGCTCACATACAGTAGGCACAGTGCCAAGTACTATCAAACCTCTTCAACAACTCTCCCACTCCCCTGCAAACGTTTGCTTCCTCCACTCCCCTGCCCCACTGAATGGGGGCCCACTTCCTGAAACTCCTTCCAACAAACCTTCAAGGTTGTTATTGGCTGCTCTCACTCTTGAGTTCCCTCAGTCCAAAAGCTGTCAGCTCTCCATCGCTCCCTCATTCTTTCTCTCCTGCCTTTGCATGACAATAACAATATGAGAAGAAATGTGCTGCTGTCAACAAGTCTCGCTGAAATTTGTCACAGCTGTAAAAAAAAAAAAAGGACATGTGTTCTTTTTAGCTGACATTATTCACGCGGTGATGACTGGTTTCATTGCTGATCGGTCTGTTTCCCCTCTGCTTTTGTGGCGGTAATTACATCACACTGATTGCCAAAGCTCCTTGCCAGCCACATGGATGAGTGACTACTACACACACACGACGTAATTTGCTGTATCAGCGTGCAGTGTCAATACTGAGTCTGCAAATCTGTGGTGGATCAGCTTCCTTTGAGATGGGAGAGGAAACATTCAGCTCTTTGCAGACTCCCAAGGTACCAATGGAGTGACAGAGGCAGGTTTTAGTGCTCCAGCCCCAACAAAAGGTGGTTTTATGGTCAGTCTAAGAGTAAATCATGTTGTTTCAAATCAATCTCCCAACATCAGCTCAAACACTTTTCCTGCTTTTCATCCGCAGTTGGTTCATCTTCCTAAACGTTCTTTCCATGCTTCCATTAGACTCACTGAAGAGAGAGAGAGAGAGAGAGAGAGAGAGAGAGAGAGAGAGAGAGAGAGAGAGAGAGTGAGAGAAACAAGAGACCTCGAAGCATTTCCTGAACCTTAGCTGGGCCAATCCGACCCCACCAGGCACTGGGATTTCTCTCCACAGGTCACAAAGCCAGAGCTGAACAAAGGCACACACACACACACACACACACACACACACACACACACACACACACACACACACACACACACACACACACACACACACACGTTTAAGATTTAACTGATTGGCCCTGTCACTCTGCTCTTGTAGAAATAGTGCATGAGTGCCGCTCACATACGGGCAGGGCAGAACTGAGTGAAAACACATGTTTGTGTGAATGCAGAAAGCCGAAGTCGAGCTGCCTCTCTGATACGGGCCACATGAAACCAAACTCCATCAGATCTTTGCGTTCCAGGAGAGACGGAAACACATCCTGTTTTCCTTGTCGACATGGAATAACAAAACAGTGAATTATACAAACCCCAAACTAAAATGTATCAAATGACTATTGAGAATTATGCAACCAACTGAGACAACGAGTATGTGTAAATAAACACAGGGAGATGAGATACGAGTGGCCTGTAAAACAACGTTCCCTCTGGAATATCATTTCACAATAAATGCATTCAGAAAATCTCCCAGCCAGCCATCTTCCTTCATATCTTTTTACGATTTCTGTGGATTTCCTGTTCCGTTGCCAGATTCCTAACATCTGACGGGTCCCGACCTCTGACCTTGCGTGCCCTCTTTGACCTCTAACACAACATCTGGAGCGCTTTCAGCTTTGCTATGTTCTTCCCTCAGGACACACACATTGATGAACAGACGTAGCTGACGCCACATGCATGGAAGGCTGCAGAACAGGATGGAAACTTGCATGACATCCTCTAATCTAATCTGAAACTGGCAGAGCATCAAGAGAACCAGGTCCGAGGTGAAAGCGTGTGGAGAATCTGCTCAAATGAATGACTCAGTATCTGCAATCTGTTTGCTCATGTGTTTAGTATTTTTAATTCTTGGTTTCGGAAGTTGACAAATCTCTGAGAGTGCTTTGTTTGAGGGTCTAAAGCTAGTTATTTGTTGCTGTAGGAGGAGGAGTGTTGTTGAGGCCTGGTCATCTTCTTTACGCTGAGGAAAAATAATCTCACTGACTTCAATTTTAATAATGCAAGAACCTCACATATTAAGAGAATAGTTGGAAGATTTGGGACACACACCTGCTCTGCTCTTTCTTGCTGAGAGTTAGATAAGAAGCTTGATTCCACTCTCATGTTTGCACACTAAATATGAAGCTGCAGTCAGCAGCAGGTTACATTAATTTAGCACAAAGACTGGAAACAGCTAGCTTGGCTCTGGTCAGAGTGAAGAACGTTCTGCCTACAATCACCTCTAACATATGATATCTTATTTGTTTATCCTGTTTATCTTGGACTCCAGGACGTGACCAAGAAATATTCCCACACATAACCCTCTGTAAAACCACAACTTGTCCTTTTTACAGTTCTGTTTTCGTACTAGTTAAAAAAACAAGATAAAACATATTAATTAGCGTTAATGGGCTGATTTATGTTAGCTTTGGAAAGAGCCAGGCGAGCTGTATACAGTCGTTATGCTAAATTAAGCTGACCAGCTGCTGACCATATATTCATATTTACTCTGCAGACATTAGATTGGTGCACTGCAAGAAAGCAAATAGGCATATTGTCCAAACTGTAAAAATAAAAATCACTATTTCCAGCAATATGTGAATATTTGCTGATTTGCTTTGTCTTCTTTGATGTTAAATCGGACCTATCTGTCAGATGTTTACATTTGAGACAAGCTTCCATGAGCTTGAGAGTGGACCCCAGCTTTTTTATAGCTTAGTACATCAGGAGAACTTCTTATCTTAATGGATTAATACTAATAGATCCACCTACAGATCCTCTCTTTGAAATCATACACCTCTTTGTCCAAATTTTGAACCAAGAGAAGCTTTACAGAGACCCAAGTAGAGACTGTACTGTTCACTCGTGTCTCTGCTGTGGTGGAGGAGGACCAGCTTACCTTCTTCGCAGCCTTCGACGGTGACCTCCTGGTGGGCTTCTGCACCTGGCTGCTCAGTGCGACCGGCTGCTTGGACACCGAGCCGTTCTCCCGCTTCTTGCTGGGGGAGGACGGGACCGACGACGGAGGAGGTGAGGGGGAGGCCGGAGGCGAGGAAGAGGAGGATGGATGCCCGGCCATGAGGACGGCCATCTCCTCTGTGGCTGTGAGGCGGAGGCTGCGCAGACTTTCATGTGTCTCCTGGTCCACCACCAGCAATCGGGTCTCGTTGTCCACGGCTTTGATCCGCTGGACCACCTGAGGGACGGGAGATGACGGCCTCAAATTGGTCATTTTGTTTGTAAAGGCAATAAAAGAACACGGGAGTCAATGCTGCAGAGAACAATATGCAGCTACAGAAGATTAGTCCGATCTCGTCAAAGATACGATTATTTTGTTATCCCTTCTCTCTAAAAGCATCCAGTCAGCGTTAGAGCATCTCTCCAAAGCATTTAACACATTCACACTTTTCTTAGACGTGTGGGTGTATCGCCTGGTGATAGAAATACAAGCACAGACCAAAAATATCAGTATGTATACTGAAAGGAGATAAATTTTTCAACAAAAAGCCCAACATTTGATGGTTTCAGCCTCTTAATTTGTTGCTTCTTCTTGTCTTACCATTAAAGAAAATTGTATCTCTTTGACTGACCAATAAAAAAAGACGAAATTATGGGCTTTGTAAATCACTTATGAGTCCTGAACATGCTCTGAATCGATCATGCTGGGCTCTCTAACAATCAAACATCATTACCTGACAACACAAGCAACTGAGTCTAGTATCATCCTTTGTGTTAACTTAACTTAAAAGCACAAGCGTAGCAGAATTGGTCTTTTATTAGAGAGAAACCTCATTATACTGAGAGGTTGTTGGTGTTGATGTTCCTCTGTTTCTGTGAGCGTTGTAAAACAAAAACAAAAAACATCTGCTGTCTATCTGACCACCAGCCAAGACACACAGTTGTCTCAGCCTCTTTTGGCAGCGCATACCCATCCGCACAAAGGGACTGTGCAGGTTAATCCCTTTTATGTTAAATGAAATGCCACAGTGCAACTATGGCAAAGTCGGGTTTTTATTCAAAGCAACGTGTGCGTTCACGTGGGTTCACTTTAAGAGCTAAAGAGAAGCGGACCAAAGAGTTGCCCCCCCACCACCACGCAGGAGGGGTGTGCGCCTGGCTGAAAACGTCCCAGTGCCGGGATGCACGCACCAGCCAGTGTGACCTGTTGATATTGACCTATACTGCACAGGCAGCTGAGGCTCGTGCAGTAGCATGACGTAAAACCACAACTATGAATGCACACATCAACTTGCCTGGTGGTGTGTCTCTTTCTCCACGTTGAACCCATTCACTGCAACCACTCGGTCGCCGGCGCGCATCCCCGCCGCTTCTGCGGGGGAGCCGGTCTCCACCTTCCGGATGAATTGGCCGCTCTTTCCTTTCTCGCCATGCAAGTGAAATCCATACCCGTTGTCCGCTTTTGTCATGACACAAAGACGTGGTTTCCGCTCGCTGGCCATTTCGTTTTCGGCCTCCAGCAGTGTTCAGAGAAAGTGTAATGATTCAAATGCACAGATGAGCGTTTTAGGAGGCTAAACTTCCACGGAGTGAAAACATATCTGTCCGATGCGCACGCTTTCCCCCTAATTAAAGAAAGACCAAATCACAATGCAAACTACTCCAAGTGCATTTAAAAAGAAGACATTCCACTGTTAAAAATAAATGCAAAAAAAAAAAAAAAAAGAAGAAGCAAACTTTAAGAAAATGATGCGACCAGTCCTCCAGATCTGGTGTCCAGCTGAAGCGCACTGCCGGCGACTCCACAACTGATCCGGCGCACAGACTAGCGGAGCATCACCGACCTCACTGCAGACGAAAAGATCACCGCGCGCTCACCTCTTTCTCCACATTTATCCATAACAACTGGTCGGACTATATGCATGCAGTTATAATGTAGATTGCGCAGGGTTAGCGCCTTGTGCGCTACAGCACCACCTCCCTCTGGCCCGGCTACCTATTTGAATCTCTGAGGAAAGCGAAATATTCAGGGTAGACTCAGAGCATTCAAAGTTAGACAATACTGCCCCTGGGTGGCAAGTCCTTTTATGTTGAGTACTTCTCACCATACATTGACACCAGGAAACGGTTAAGTTGAAACAACTTGATTATTACAATCATGAGACATATTATGTGGCTGCATATGTCATAATTATCGCATGCATTACATGGTGCTGTTGTTTGATCATAAAATGCATGTTTGCCTACAGTTCAACTTTTCATGAATCAGATATAATTGTGATTTTACTGTTGTATGTAAAAAAAAAAAAACTAGTTATAGTAATAACAATATAGACATTTAGCGTTTAATTTAATGAAACGCTGCAGTGTCTCACGGTGACCACTAGAGGGCAGTGAACCCTCGGGATTCAAAGTTTAAACTTTAAAGAAACCATCCACTCCACGTGGAGGCAAATACATTACCATACTATAAGTTATTAGTAACACTTTCAAAATAACAATAACCAAGAGAGAGACAGTGGAAGAAGCCTTACAAGTTGCATTTAGGCTTCTTTTGTTAGGAGCTGTGGCCAAGTGATTGACAGCTCCTAGAAATCATTTGCCTGATTAAGATCTGGCACTGAAAGTCACAATGCTAATGACACAACACATGTCTGCTAATTTTAGCAAGTACCCCGATACAGACTTTAATTAGTTAAATAATTTGGCAAGAAACATCAGATTTTTTTTTCTCATGCATGTGAATAACTCAAAGTGCTGTGTTCCTGATTCACCTGTGGAGGAAAGCTCTTGTTTCAGTTTGTTGGATCTATATTGGAGTCAAATTGTGCAGTGTATCATCCACAAAATAGTTTGAACGCTTTTGAACTGCCTGCTTTTCTGAGCATCATTTGGTAAAAGTGTGGAAAAAGCACAAACATACAGTTTTGTCCCAGTTTAATTATCACGCTGATGCGCTCACTACTGTGCCTCTCCTCCCACTCTGTATCCGGTTTTACAGAGAGTCACTGTAACGGCTCTGCGTTACCCCGTGAGTTTAGGGCGGCACACAATGCAACACACTCTGGATTTGGGTTCGTAACAAGCTTTATTGTCTGTGTGCTCTCGGCCTCGCCCCTGAGCACACCTCCCGCTTGTTCCTCATCAGCTGTCTGTCGCTCCAGCTATACGTCGCCTCGCCTCACCGCTCTCCTTCCCGTTCCTCAGACGCTACTCCTGTTTTAACGGGGAGACACACATACACACAATTGCCCCCAGCTGCGGCTGATTACCTCCACCTGTTCCCTTGAACCACACCCTCGCTCAAGTCCCTCTGCAGCTGAGCGCAACCCCGCCCCGCCACCACAGTCACCTAAATATCATGGCTGTAGAAAGAAACCACTGTGAGGAAAATGCCAGTTCGGTGTCACAGTCCAAAGTCTCTCGGTTGCTGTGACAAGTATATCTTACCTGCTCATATTTCAGCCTTGACAGCGCTGCATGCAGTTTTCTTGAGATGATATCTTAAAAATATTCACACTTTCCAAATTCCGACTTATTCCTTCCAAATCAGATAAGGAAAGGTCAAGTGAAAATGAACGGCAAAGAAAGCGATGACATCTTGATTGTTTAGGGTTTGCTTTACTGAAGCAGTTATCTGTTACACGCTATTGAAATGGATCGAGGCATCCGGCCTGTCCCCCTGCAGAGGGAGGAAGACACACTGTGGGGTGGAGAAGGGCACCGCTCTCAGCCGTAGCCCTTTAAACCCTAACCCTAACCCATAATCCTATTTATTGTTTGAGTTCTGTTTAGAGCTTGTACATGGGGATTATATATTACTGTAGCCCTGATTTGTATGTTTAATTTGATACCCAACAGGTTTTTTCTTTTTTTTTGTGGGATTTATACCATGTAAAACAACATGGGATAAATCAGTTTCAGGTTAGGCCGTGATTGGCTTTTCTGCAACGCAATACTTTACTACGTGCTGCTTTGAGCTAAATGCTATCGCTATGCTGTGTTGTCATAGCGTGCCAGCAGGCTAACATTCGCTAATTACCACTTTTTTTGTCTCTAAAACCAAAGTCAAAAACTGCTCATATCATTAGCAAGCATGCACAGTACAGTCTTTTTGCAGATGTAATGCTGTAATTGATCCTCAGCTAAGTCCTGCCCTTGAATGCAGACTGGCCAATCACAACGCAGCATCGGGCATTTCAGAGACATTGAGGTTGATGGAACCAAAGCAGCATGACCGCAAACACCAAGGAAACCAGAAGCTGCAGACGGCACAGAGTGTGTTTCTACCTCCACACCCGGCCACAAAACAGGTTGTCAGTAAACAGACACAAAATAAGGGCTAAGACAGTCCAGTATATGTTATCGAAGTTCAGAGAAGGAGAGAAGGCGAGTTCAGAAGCAGCAAAAAAGACAGGAAATACTGTAGTAGAAGAGGAAAATGTCCCGGGGAGGAGATGAGGGATGCTACTAAATACAAGACATGTAGTACATGGTTGATAGTTTAATTTCATTCACTAAGCTTAACTGAATCAAATCCTGTCAGTGACATATGGTCTAATATAGAACAACTCCAAGTGAAGATAATTGGCTGATATTCACACTGTTGATATGGATGCATTTATTAAAGAATCAGTGAAACAAAACCCCACCACCATTAATAACAAACAACAAGTCAGCTAACAGGGAGACGTTGTACCACCTCCCTTCATTCAGCTGACATCGGATTTTTCTGTAAATGTAATTTTGTCCAATGACCTGCCCTGGAGAAAAAAGAAGATATGTCTTGTTCTTGTTTACTGCTTTTGCATTAAACCTACTTTAACTTTACAAAACTTAAAAAAAATAAGAAAAAAAATGAAACTGTTCATTGTGTCAGGCACGTCTGCTGCCATTAACTGTACTGTGTTGAATCAATGCAGGGTGAACATGCAAAAATACGTCATTGTTCATAGGCTGGCTCCTTTAACAGAATGATTAAGTTAATATTTGTGATATACGGATTTCAAGATTCCATATGTTAAATGACCAATAATGACCAATTATGTTAAAATTCCCACTCTTTCTAACACACACACAAATGTCTCCTATCCATCTAAAGTAGCTTTTAAAACAAGCTCAAACTCACGATGAACACTGTCAGCGTGGTCTTGCTTGGCTTAGTAACAACAGCTACAGTGTTGTCCAGCAACTTCCCAAAAATGTTGGCACTTTGTGTTAAAGATCACAGACCAGCAGCTAAACGGTGGCTTTTCTTCACCGAAGCATCCACTCCAGAAGATGTTGTTTTCGACATCGAGGAGAGATAAATACTTGGCTGAACTACCTCAAGACTTTTTTTCACAGCTTTGTGACATTGAGGTTAAAATGCCACAAAAAGCCTATCAAAACTAACAGGCCAAATTACAATTAACCAACAATTAACTAACAAATAAGTGACCACTCTAGTTAAAGCAGCATACATTAAATACTGTCATTTCAAATTAAAGAGAGAACAATGGTAGAGTTTTCATAGCGTGACTCACTGATGGCTCACATGATAAATTCATACATTCATTTCCACAGCACTAATTTAATAGTTTGACTTCTTAAAGGGACAGTTTCTTGGATAATACACTTAAGTTTCTATCTTGGAGTTAGATGAGTATATCAATACCACTCTCTAGTCTGACACTTATAGTCCCGGTGAAACGGAAGTGGGTCACGCATACTAAAGCGTAAAAACAACAATCCGCTGTTTTATTGGGGGGATTATCAGGCAGACTATTCTTTTTGAGCTTTGTACAGAGCCAGGCTAGTTGTTTCCTCTCTTTGGGCTAAAATAAGCTAGCCTATTGCTGACTGTAGCTTTAAATTAGGGTGACCAGATTTGAGTTTGTGAAAAAGAGGACACTTCGTCTCGGGGAGGGGGGGAATTACATTTACGTTGAGATCGGTCGACCTATGACAGTTCTCTCTACAGTCAGAGCTTGCGCAAGAAGGTGGAACGTGAGGGAGATACCATTTCCAAAACTTGTAAGGGGGTAATAACTATTTTCCCAGATGTAGCAAAATCCCGGACGTACCATTTCCAAAACTTGTAAGGGGGTAATAACTATTTTCCCCGACGTAGCAAAATCCCGGACGTTTTTGGAATCCCTGCCGGATGCTTTTTTTAGGTCTCGAAAAGAGGACATGTCCGGAAAAAAGAGGACGTCTGGTCACCCTATTTAAATGGACAGACATGAGAGTGGTGTCGTTATTGTCATGTAATTCAAAGCCGAATGTTAATAAGCATATTTCCAAAAATGTCAATCTATCGCTATAACAGAAACACTGTTCTCACTCATTGTTTATTCCAGTCATTCATTGAGAAGCACTGACAACGCAACACTTCCTGCATAATTGTGTCTTAGTGCTGTGAAACGTACATTGTACTGAATTTATCAAGATAACAGGTTAACATGGATGAATAATAGCAAAAAGCATCAGCAGCGAATAAAAGAAAAGTACATGAGAAAACAAAGGTGTCTTACTAAAATATGATCAAATATAATAAAAAAAAGAAATCCTGTTTGGAAAATAAAGTAGTTTTTTTTCTGCAGTTAAGGTAAATATAGCTATTGGAGAAGTTACACCATTTTACAGTTTCATGACTGTATTTTGTATTGTACTGAGATCTTACATCTTCACATAAACTAATGCTTCGTGCAATGCAGTCGACCCAGTTACAGTACAAAGACATACGCTGAGATCTGTGAGGAATGCTGTCTTTTCTCTCCTACTTTGCTCCTCTGGTCCACTCCACAAATGTCCCAGTCATTGAGGGAAGATCAGCAATAAAGACAGGAAATACCAATCCATAAAAGTTCCAGAAATAAATCCTCCATGTGCCATGTTGTACATGGAGGGTCAGCTTGAAAACTCTTGGCTGACCAATCAACTCTATTTTTCAAGCTCAAGGTCTCCACTCACTTCCATCTGGACAGTCTCCTGAAACAACAACACCGACACAGAGATTAGGGACACAAGAAAGACTGAATGGGCCAGTGGCACTTGTGCTAATGTACACTGCAAATTTGGTTTGGATATAAAATGTAGTATGGTCCTAAAGTATAACTATAACTGTTAAGTAAGCCTTTCAATAATATAATTCAAATGTTTAATTTAATTTAATTTATTTGAAGCACAATAATTACGCCTCCCTCTGTTTTCACCCCGTTTTAAGTTGTAGCATACCTGCTAAACCTGGTAATAAAGAATAATGTTTGTTTTTATTCCAGCCCACTCCCACCAATTGGCTTATGCATGACCCAACAATATATAAGTAATTTGTGTGCAATAAGAATGCCTTTCTTACTTTTTGCTTGTCATTTGCACGCCATGTAGTCTGCACTGACTGCGATATAAACAAATCTGCATAACTATGATACGCTCTCAACAAGTAACATTGTATATACTGTAATGTAAAAGAGGCTGCTTCGTGGACGGGCGCTGGGGTGGAAGGGTCAAACAAAGGACTTTTAACCAGAAGAACGGGGTTCGAGACCGGTGTCCCAAACGTTCTTTTGAAGTTACATTCAGGGCTTTTGTGGCGTGTTTTCTTTACTTATGTAACGTTATTAACTTAGGTCACATAGTTAAGACTAGCAACAATGTTTTTTCCTTAACCTAAGTGGTTTTGTTGCTTAAACCTTGTGGTTGTTGTCGTGTCATTTATAAGCCTTTCCATGAGTTTGGGTTGCTTATTCAGAAATTACATGAATCACATGAATATTGTTTGCATAATACCTGAATGCTCGGCATTTTCCCATTTTGTGCGTGATTTCTGGGTGGCAGAACAGCAATGTACTTTTCCTTGGATGCAGCCTTACTACCTCCCATCTGGTTTGAGGTGGAAACATCATTTGGTTTGTGGAAGCAGAGCACCTTCTGGAAGCTCTGCTTGAAGTTCTCGGAGAGGAAGACGTAGAGGATTGGGTTGGCGCAGGAGTTGACGTAGGTGAGGATGACCAGGAAGAAGTAGACTGCAGTGGTGGTATTGTTCTCGGGGATGATATGAACTAGGTTGACAATGTTGAGCGTGAAGAAGGGCAGCCAACAAAGTACAAACACCAACACAATGATCACCACCATGCGCGTCACCTTGCGCTCCGACTTGCGTCGCTTAGTCCGGCCTGCACGCACACTTGCTGACCTCACCTGAAATGGAGATGGTCATTTGAAAAGGTTTTATGAGATTTTAACAGTAGAAACTTGAAAAAAAAAGATTTTGCCAGAGGCCAAATTTATTGTTGCATTACCTTGATGACGATCAGCAGGTAGCAGAGGCAGATGATAACCAGAGGACCAAAGAAGCCCAATATGGATGTGCAGAGGATGAAGACGATGGAAACCAAATCATGCGGCTCTGGCCAAGTTATGTTGCAGGCGTTGAGCTCCTCCTGTACATGTGAGTAGATTGTGACCGGCAGCACAATCAGAAAGGACACAAACCACACCACACCATTGAAAATCTTGGCAACCTGCGGCTTCCTCCATTTGGCACTGCGGACAGGGTGAACCACGGCCAGGTAGCGATCGATGCTCATCACCGTGAGGCAAAAGGTGGAGGCGAACTGGCTCATGGCATCAGCAGTCATGTACACCTTGCAGAGGAAATGCCCATACGGCCAGTAGGAAAGCACACTATTGGTGCCTAGAAAGGGAATTCCCAGGATGTAGAGTTCATCTGCCAAGGCCAAATTGAGGATGTACAGGTTGGTTACAGTCTTCATCTTGGTGTAGCGAAACACCACATAGATGACCAGCGTGTTACCCAGAAGACCCACAATGAAGACGATGATGTAGATGACTGCGGTGACAACATTGAAGGGCATCAGCGTGTCCGAGTTATTGTTGTGGGTGGAGTTGGGGTCGGGCTGGGGGTTAGATGAGCTGACATTCTCGGATATCGACGCCCAATTGGAGTAGCCGTCCATGTTGAAGGAGGGAGTGCTGGTGTTTGGTGTCTGTTTGGATTACAATAGGAAATATCTCATGAGAAACAAGACAGACACAAATGTACAATCGTATGGGATACTGAAAGAAAAAAAAAGAGAAGCATACCAGTAGTTCAGTGGGTGTTTTTACAGCTTGTGAACTTCTGCTTTAGAGAATTTGTGTTACCACTACCTTTTTGCACCAATACTTGGGCCGGAGGCGTTCTGGACCAGATGCCCATATTTACCAGGAGACAAGATAAACTTTCCACTAAATTGTCTGGGCCGGTGGCCAACTTGCCATTTCTCCTAATGGGAATTTGCACTTTAGAAGAAGATGGCATTAGTTAAGCACGTTTCAATACTGCAGTTATATTAGAAGTCCATAATGCGGTAGAAGATGTGCCTTAAGCCAAGTGCCGTGTAGCCCACAACCTTGAAGAGCTCAAGCTTTTTCCTCAAAGTGGTGTTCGAGCCACTCTGTGAAAAGTTTTCAGATTAATTTGTTAAAATTATTATATAAATATTGTTGGCTGTTTTTTTTCAGATGTATTTTTTGTACAAAAGGCTCCATTGTTCAACCAAAAATATTTATATTTTTAAATCTATATGTCTAATGTAATCTATAGTTCATAGACTACATTGTTATCCTAGACTACAGAATATGGACAAACAGCTTTCTGACGACAGGTTTCGTTCCCTACATTTTACTATAAAAAAGGCTTCTTGATTCTTCTGATCCTGATCATTTTAGACCTATTTCTGAGCTCCCATTGTTAGCTAAGGTTTAGAAAAGGTTTTTATTCAAACAGAATTTTTTTTAACTGTTCTTCCTAAGTGGTCCTAAATGACTTATTGCTGTCAGCTGATGCTGGCCATAACTCTACTCTTGTTTTCTTGGATTTAAGCTCAGGATTAGATGCCATTTATCATGATATCTTGAGATCTTGGTGGGTATCAGTGGCTCTGCT
The DNA here is from genome assembly GCA_038501785.1 of Myoxocephalus aenaeus. Lineage (NCBI taxonomy): Eukaryota > Metazoa > Chordata > Actinopteri > Perciformes > Cottidae > Myoxocephalus > Myoxocephalus aenaeus. The sequence goes on along the minus strand of JBAMJR010000051.1, from coordinate 4,305,061 downwards.
CTTCAAAAAGCTCAATGCTGTTAAGAAAGATATTGTTATAGGTCAAGATCAAGGTCTTGCTTCTCGGTCCCATTCAATAACTCATCTTAAAGATGCATGTTAAATCAATGAAATCCTGCTTTCATCATCTCAGAAACATTTCAAGGATTAGACCATTTCTTTGTCCCAAAAATCTGGAAACCGTTATCTACGCCTTCATAACCAGTCGATTAGACCTTTGTAACTTGCTCTCTATCATCAGATAAAAATCCATCGGTCGTCTCCAGCTCATCCAAGACTCTGCTGCTAAGATTTTGACTCCGACAAGGAAACATAAACCCATCTCACTAATCCTGGCTTCCTTACACTGGCTTTTAAGATATTATTGAATACCCTGACAGTTCTCTATCAGTTATCATATTGCCCTTCGTCCCTTCACACACTCAAGAGCCTCTGATGATTCATCTATGAGTCTTTGCTGTCCTAATTTGTGAAATGACTTGAGGAGATCAGGGCTGCAAACTCTGTCTCATCTTTTAAATCACTTTTGCAAACCAAAACCAAATGTGATTTTTTTTTGTTTGTTTTATTTTACTCTATTTGTCTTATTGTCTTCCTGTTTTTTTTTTTACAGTGATTTGAACGGTGCTATCAATGAATTGTATTATTATTATTATTGCAAAAATAATAGGCTACATCAAATGATTATATGGGACACATGAGGAATATATTATATAATATGATATATATAATAATATATTCTATATTCTATTAGTATATTCTACATTATATATATATATATATATATATATATATATATATATATATATATATATATATATATATATATATATATATATATATATATATATACATATTCACCACTTTATGGAATTTGTCAAATAGTGTAACTATAATAACTAGTTTTCTAAAATCTTATAGTGAAAACCTTGTAAAAACTGTAATTGTGCCTTTTAATTGTGGTGGACGGAAATCCTGCAATTCAAATATAGGTAAAAATGCAACAGTATAATATTGTATAGTATAATATACTTGCTCTACTGGATCATGATTAAAGATGCATTAATATTTACATCACTTTAATGTTGAAGCCGGTTATGGAGCTAATATGAATTACTTCATAATCGGTGCAGGGTAGCTTAATCTATAACAATATATCATAATTTATTTGTTGATTTATATTTTGTATCATCTGCAAAGTAACGAGTAACACTAACTCTGAAATGTAGTGGAGTAGAAGTATAATTAAACTATAACCAAGTATAGCACAAGTACCTCACAAGTTTACTTTTAACTGAAGTAGAGTACTTTCGAGTACTACATTCCTTAGTTTATTAATGCAGCTGAATGTTTTGATTTTATGTCAACTGTAAGAATGAATTGTCTATTGATTGAAGAGTTGTCCTTATCTGCATTCTGCGAGTCAATCTAAACTAAAAGAGCCTTAAAATAAAGATAGAACAAGAACACCAAACTGAACCCTGTGCAATTTGTGGTATGTGGTCTCAAGGTTGTGAAGGTATCTTTAATAGATATTCACGTATAATGCAATAACACATGAAATGGCCAACTGGCACCCTATAATAATTAATGTCATAATGTCTTTGTGAAACTGCATCTATATGTCCTTACCTGGTGCCTTGCGGGTGACCTAAAATAATAATTGCCCTCTAGTTGTCAGACGTGTTGTCAGCAACCCGAGGCTGTGGAAATGTGTTGCACAAATAAATGGTGTGACGTAAAGATTCACTGAACCGCGCTTCAAAACACGGGAGTGACGCGCAGCCCGCAGCCAGTTGTTGAGAAAACAAACACACTTGAAGGCCCTGTCCCCTTTAGGCTGCACACGACGTGACATTATTGTTCACCAAACTATAACAGCTGTAACCCCAAGTCACGAGATGCTCGGCTTATTAAATCTGAGTTTTAAAAATAAGCCTTTGAGCATCATCACAGTTTTCCAAACACCCGTAATACTGCTAGGAAAACAATACAATTTAAAATGCAAATTTAAATTCATTTCATTTCATAAACCTGTTGTTTTCTGTTAAACGCCGTGATAGATATAGATGGGATTCAACTGACCTGCGCGCTCCCTCTCCACTATCGGACGGCGTGATGCTGCTCGTCTCCTGCGGTATTCACAAGCTTTGCTCTGAGGTAAAAAGCAACTCTCTCGCTCTTCTTCCCCCTGGCCGCTTGAAAGAGAAACCACCTCACACTTGACTTTTCATCTTGAGGCATTTTCTTGATGTCAGCACGCCCAGATGTCCGTTCACAGAGGCGCAAAAAGCAACATCTTGCAGGACTATCCTCGCAGCTTGAGTTTGACTGAAATCCTGCATGTGCACGAAGAAGCGCGTCCCTCCTCCTGCGAGCTGTCTCACAGATTCATTGAAGCACTGCCAGTATTTATGTGGAAAACGTCACCCCGCCTTTGGATCCGAAAGTCCCACCCATGGGTGTCCTCACCCCACAGCACAACACCTATGTGCAAAAACACACAAAGCCCCCTTTTGTCTTTCTTTGTGTATTAAGCTTCCAGTGAATCATAAATACTGACTTTCACCCCCACTGTGTGTGAGAGAGGAATGAAAAGAATGGAAAAAGGAAAGTGACATTGATGTATTCTTTATTGGCCCTGTTTGACTGGTCCTAACCAGATCAAACGGGTAAACATATGATAATTGTGAGTGTAAATAGCAAACACATCCACACAGCTGTGTATAGAGGCTTGCTCTGCAGGGACAGTGGTCGTAATGGCACTTCCAGGATAATGATATGCCTCATTTATATACTGCATTTTCTCCATTGCAGGCAACACCAGCTCTCATTTTCAAGGTTAACGGCAATGTCAACAAAAACTCTTTTGACGATGCACACCACATTTTCTGATGAACCTGTTCATCCAGATTGTAAAACCGTTTATTTCTGTAACTGTAGAGGTCAACAGAAGCTGTTGGCATTACAGAAGAAGCAGCAAACGTCAACAGGTTAAACCAGACTATAGTACAGTAACTAAGCAGAAGAGAGCTAATGAATTACTGAGCTCCCAGTGTCACAGTGTGACATTATTTCATTTTTCCTGGCCGGCCATCTTTTCAGCCATGGGCCTCTCCAACGTCATACTTCACCTCTCCACCAGATGCCCTCAGACTTTTCTCCTTTCATTGCAGATCCCGCCACTTCCATCTGCCCTGCAATGACCTCACTGCCCTCACCTGAGCTTCTCTTGCCATCTCCCCACCTGCAGCTCATTTCGTCATCAGCCCCTATGTATAAACAGACACTGGCCCAGATCCATTCCTCCGCCAGGTTGTCGAGCTTTCCGACCGTCTGTTTGCCCGTTCAGCTTCTTTTGGACCTCATTGCCGATCCCTCATGTATTTTGGATTCTCTTGCCTGCTCCTCGTTGGATTTGTAGGCCTGTTGTGGACTATATCTCTCTGGTTCTGACCCCTGCCTGCCTCGTTGACCTTTAAGCCTTTGCAGCATATATTTTGGTTAATAAAGCACTGAAGTGCACTACAGCTTTGCCTATAGTCTGGCTGCCCCAGTTCATTTAAGGGGAGCTACATCCACCAAGTTCAGACATCAAAGTCTCTTCACAGGAAAAAGTTGCGTGAAGACGTTTATGCTCCAGAGAGAGAAGAGCTTACCAGACCTCCGTAGCCCGTTCATCTCTGCAGGAGGCTAGCAGCTCGAGGCTATTAGCTGCAATTAGCATAACACACCTGAACCGCTGACTGAAAACTGTGGGTGGTTGAGTTGCATTGTGGGTAATGTAAGCACCAGGTTTGGACAACGAAGAATAATTTGTGGAATAAGAAAGACGATATCTCTGGTTGAATAATTGACAGTGCCGAATTATTTTTTAAACAGCTATGCAGTCATATTATCTTATTTAGTTCACTCTCATTCATATGTATGGGGAGGATGCCGTATTAGAAATACAGCATTAAAAGTATTATATTATATACTCAGTATTTTAGGATTAAACTTTAATGATGCTCAGAATAAACTGCAGACTACACATCTGATAAGCCATGGACCTGCCACAGATGGTAGACTTTTCTTTCTTTTTTCAAAATGCCAGATGCAGCAGCTCATGCTATTTTTTCCAGTTCTTTGTGTCCCCAAGTTGTCCTTAAATCGCCTTTGTCTTGTATTGCTTATTTCCTATTCTGTTCGTGTGTTTACATTATTACATTTGCTGCAGTGATCTAATTTCCTTGCTTGAATTGATTTTATCTGAAAAAAACAACAACTAACATGTTCGCTGCGCGAGTACCAGAAATACAGAGCGCACCTGCAATCACGACAATGCAGAACCAAAAGGATATTTGTTTATTTTAAAAGATCAAAGTTAACGTAAAACTACCGTTCTGCATATTACTTCTCTTCCTGTGAGACCTGTATTACAGAAAAGTGAATAATATATTATGAATTTTCAGTACTTGTTTCATACTTGTTTTTACATTTTTATTTATTTAGATATATTTTTTACTTTGCCTTGATTTGGCATGATGTGCATTATTGTTTTAATGTAAGTTCTGGCCTGTGTCTGCCAGATGTTAAAACATCTCTAAGAAATTCAGTTATATTGAAAATACAAGATAACTTGTTTTTTTCTGAACTGTCCTGTTCTTTCTCCTGGCTCTTTTTCTTCTCTTGCTCAGAAGAGTCATTCTGTCTTCAAGCCGTTTGCATGCACGTCTTGCCTTTCTATATCAAGCTTCTTGTCTATTGGCAATGACCAATAGACCATGGCCCAGCTGGTGGATTTAATAATATGAATGTGTGTGTGTGTGTGGGTGTGTGTGTGTGTGTGTGGGCGGGGGTCAAGGGTTGATTGGAGGAGAAAGACATGAATGAGATTATGTCCCGAGTGGCGACACTGTGGCTGACGCTGTGTTTCAGTCAGAAGACAAACTAGTCTTCAAAGTAATCAATATACGAATCAATCGGTCTCTGTGCTGCTTGTATATTGCGTGTCACAGCATCCACAGGCAATATTTAAAGAATTTATGAATTTTATGTCTTCCTGCGGTCTGATTGTATTATGGTACGTTCATGTAATAACCGTTTAATGCAGTTTTAATTACATTTTGTAATGTAGGTCCTGGGCTGTCTGAGAACAGCTGTGGTCATGGGGCTATCCAGTTATTTCCTTAATTGTCAAATACATTGATAAAGACATTATAAGTTGGGGAGGTTTGCTTTTGCAGGAAGTTATTGTAGCTGTCTCTTGACGGAAAAAAAACACCATGAAGCTCAAATATGCAAAAGTGAGCGTTCGAGCAAAATAGTTTTCTTATAAAGCTCACCTATATGCTAAAGAATACAACAAAAAGGATGAAACCAAATCACACGCTATATCACTGCATCTGTGATTTATTACTCTGAGATGTGATGCTTTAGAGAAAAATACACTCCTCACCTTTATATGAGTGAAGCTGTCTCAAGCTCATGACCTGAGTGAAATGTCTATTGTTTTGTATAAAATGATTGTTTCTTTCATTGACTGCACTGAAGGTAAACACTACAATATTCTAAGATGAAATATTTCACTGAACCTGCATTTTGTTCCAGCTGATGCTAGTTTACTATTCAAATATATCCACATTGCCAGGTATATTACTGGTGCGTCACTATGAAAGCAAAGCAATACTGCTGTGTTTACCTCTGAGTTTATTAAATTAAATGAAATCCATGAAATGTTAAAGTACATTGAGTTGATGGAAAAGTTTGAAGTAAGAGCTTAAAACCTGAAGACAATTATCCAGGAAACGTTTCCCCTAATTTGGAGACAAAACGTCAAAGCCATATTTTTAGAGGCTATAAAAGTTTGAAGGCCTTTGAGTGTATATCCATGTTTCTTTGTTCATTATGCTAATAGATTGCAGTTCCCATAGATTCCTGTTAAGCCCCCTTGTACTTCCCCCTGAGGGACAAATCACAGTTAATTAGGAAAGACCGAAAGGCTATATTTAATTTCTAAAGTAAACTGATTTGACAATCATAATTATAACTTGCCCTGACTGGGTTGATGAGGGAGGGATTTTCCAAAAAAGACATATCATTAAGCATTTTGGCAACATTAGGCTTTTACGGAAGTGACAGTGTCAGCCGGCATTTAATGTAACCCGTGTCTGCAGAAAAGGGGAAGCTCAAAATAACCACTCCTGTTGTTAGGTGTGTGTGTGTGTGTGTGTTTTAGGGAAACATTTTATAGACAGTGGCGCTTGTGTATTATTACATTGTACACAAACTCTCATTCAAAGTACGGAAATTAAAACATGACTGAATATTATACATATTATCATGGTTATATTTAGTAAATGTGTTTTTAAATATAAGACACGTTTCAACATTTTAACAGGATGTCTGTGATGATGAAATAAAAAGTTGTCCCTTTTTAGCATGAACACTTTATAAAGCGCCGAGTTATAGTTTAAATGAATTGTCTTTCAACAGGATGACCATTTGATCCTCAGTGTTGTGTCAATGTTCTTTACAGTCATTATCCAAAATCTCTAAGATTATTAGCTGAAAGAAGGTTATATTTTGGGAAAAGACTACGTAATGAATCTTTCTAAAAGGTACAGCGACATAACTCACTGACAATGTGACAACTAAGGAATATGTCAAAAAGGTGCTCGCAAGCATGACACATGCTTTCCACACACACACACACACACACACACACACACACACACACACACACACACACACACACACACACACACACATTATTAAATCCACCAGCTGGGCCATGGTCATTGAACAAAGATAACTGGGTTATCTTGATTTGATTATTGATTTGTTCGACATGGGCCTGGACTCAATTATGGCATCAGATTTATGTGTGTTGAAAATCCTTCTCTCAAACCTCTGCACTGTTTGCACAGTAAACACTGTTAGCCACTAGCTGCCGGCTTAGCCGTCACCGCGTTGAGAGCCGTGTGGAGGCAATAGATGTGCTCTGAAATTTGTATGGAGCAACTTTTTAAAAGTTGTTTTAATTATGGTTTTAGAAGTGAATTTGTAGGTTATAAAGAATGATGTTTTTTTTTTTTATAATGATGGCAAATACATGTTTACTATAAAAAATTATCAGAAAAGTCAAATAAAACACATTCATTCACTTTATGGATAAATAGCCTTTCCACATGCCTCCTACATGGTTTATGTTTATGTGGACAATGATGTCAAAAGGCCGCTCAGATGTCAGGGCCATGTGTTATTAAACGGTGGCTTGCTCACATACAGTACTGTATGCGTATATAACTGCATTTAGTATACTGTATGTACAGTGATTCCAGTATAATGCAAAGGTCCTGGTTTCAGCTTGCAGTAAATACACATTTGGAAAGCTGTAAAGACCTTTCTACCACAGTCTTCAAGTAATGCATATGAGTGATAATTCTCAGACACAGCCAACTTTAACAAAAATGTATTACATTTGTCATACATTTTGGCACTGTGCTCTGGTTTTAAGAAACCTACATTGATTAGCCTGATGGGGTGCTACGACTGAAGGTCTAATTGTGTAACTTTAAAAGACCATACATATTTGCGCCACAAGCCAAATTTAGCTGGAATCTGATGGGAGCTGCATGATTGTCCCAAAGGGCAAACATTTTCTTCAGAAACCTGAGGTGACTTGAATGAATGAATGAATCTCAGGCTATTTGGCTAATATGCAACATTGATTAAAAACCTGACATAAAGTAATGTATTATGTCTGTTAGAACATTGGTGGACAGAAACTGAGGAAGGTTCGTTGCTTTTATTTTATTGGCAATGTCCTTGAAATAGATTGAACTATCCTGGATCCCAGCTTGAACTATCCTGGATCCCAAAAACAAGTTCAACTTTAATCATGATTAGTTTATTTGAATATATTGACCTGGATTTGGCTTAACATATACAATACATAAAGGGCAGCATTTTACTTTAGGTCCCCCCTTTTAGCATTAACAATATGTACACATTTAATAGATAGTTTATAACACACTACCATGTAGTTGTACACCTATATAAGTGTGTATCAATGTATTTGTCAACCACTATAACCTCACGTATAATCTTGTAAATAGGAATATAATGAATGACAATTTAGTAAAACACAGTTGTAATAATATCAAATATGTTTTTAGAGGAGAAGTTGCTCATGTACTATACATTAAAAACACTTTGAAAATGCCCTTATAGCTGTGTACAACTACATTATAGTGTGCTATCAAATGTTTAATAACATACTGCTGCTAAATGCTAAATGGGGGATTTAATATATCGTTCTATGTTCTTGCGGGACTGCTTCACAGTACCATTACTTAACACAGTTAAGATACAATTAGATAATCCTTTATTTGTCTCACAGCGGGTACATTTGTAATGTTATTGCATGCTATTACCACTTATACGTATACCTTTTTAAACAGAGGAAGCTTTTAATCAAATTGCATTTGGACTCATCTTTACAGCAAGTATAGCCTACATTTCAATAATTGATCTTAAAAGCTTTTAGAAAATGAACAGTAGCATCATAGTCCTAATAAATCCATATCTTTAAACTGAACAGTCTAAAGCTCACTGTCAGTAGGTGCTTCAATTTAAAAATAATGACCTTATTGTAGCGCGTCACAATTATGAGCATGTCTATTGGCCCAAAGCTAACGTAATGGACACAATAGGCTTGATTTATTGGAGCAAATGGTCCCAATCTGGGAATTGCATTTTTTTAATGATACAGCACAATTAAATAATGGGTACAGAGCGCCACAGACCCCACTTAAGAATCACCAGTCTAGTGCAGTTTCGTCCCTTCCTCAATCCAACTCAAAGCCGACTGCTGTCTGCACTTTGCCAACATGTCTGACAGACATAGACTATTGACCTAAACGTGCACTGTCTTTCTGACAGACCGACATGAGAAGAAAAGCTAAATGTCCACGCTTCAGTTGCTCCTTTTGACTTGAGTTCACTCACACAGATTGGTGTGCCGAGGAGCACAATAGCTGTAGGATTACAAATGAGATTCAGGTGACGTCCCTTTAAGTTTCCAATTAATTAATTGACGTCATGCTTTTTCTCCATCTCCGTCCCTGCCTGCCACATCACCGAGGAAGAAAAGGAGCGAAATAAGAAAATAAGAAAGGTAACACCTCGCCACAAATCCAGCTCCATATGCTGCAGCTGCCTGTTGATTAAAGGATTTTCTTTTTCACTTTTCCCACACATGCTTCCAAAGTCTGGAAATCTCTCGCTGTCTCAGCCTCTAGCTCATCAATTCTTCTGTCCTTGTGTTTCTCTCTCTGGTTTCTCCTCTCCTCTTCCCATCTCATTGTTCATCGGCTGCTCTGTTTGCCTGTCAGTGTTCATACTTCCACATTGATCAGATCTGTATCTGTAGGCAATTACTGTATCGCACAAAAACACAGGAGAGTGTGTTTTACGCCTTATGGATTAAATACATTTGCTTAAATACATTGCTTTCTTATCGAGATTCAGGAGAAAAAAATCAATACCACTCTTGTGTCTTCATGATAAACACAAAGCTAGCACACACTGCCGGTTAGCTTAGTTAAGCTTAAAGACTGGAAACGAGGGGAAACAGCTCGCCTGGTTCTGTCAGGAGGGAACAGGATCAGAGTATCTCTTGGCCAGATGCAGTAACTTCCTGACTTATTTACCGTACATATATAAGAGTGTGGTATCTAATTAAATATGCATATTACCCAAAATGTCAAACTACAAGTGTAAACACACATGATTTGAATATGACACTGTAATAAACTGAACCGTGAGCTCAGTATTATTATCTCCACTGTTTGAATACTCTTTGTGTATCAGGATCCAAAGTTCTGCCAGGCTGTGTTTTATTTTTTATGACAGTGATACTACAGTTTTAATCATTAACTAACTCTACTTCTTTTTTAATATTGTACTGAGCTATCAACATTTCATTATTGTATTCACTCATCAACACTTGGTAAAGTGTATATATTTCATTCAGCAACCTTTAAAATTAATCTCTTCAAAGAAAACACTAAAAGTTTACACAATGGCTCTGGGCAAAAACCTTTCTGCTCACAATAATTCAAACCCAGGACTCACATTGTTCTCAGTGCATGTTAGTTTTGATGAGCAGCAGCTCACTGCCTACTAACACAGAACACAATATATATAGAGTAGGCAGTGTCCAGGGTGTAAACAATAACATTGAGGATCACCATAAAGGTGACCACCACCAGTTTATCCCAGTGACAGAGGGAGCCACAGTTAATGGGTCTCTTATTATTGCGGAAACTATACAGTGGCCAGATCACCATCGCCGTCATATACATCACTGCTGCCAAAATGTTATAGACGATCACAAGCTTGTCAAAGGGGAATGGTAAGAAAGAGTTCAGCCGTCCAGTGGAGATCAGGATTATGAGGATGGCGAAGATGAAGCACAAGCAGTACACGGCCACGCACCACTGCAGTTCTGGGGAGCCGGCGAACTGGCCGTTCTCCAGGGACGTGAAGATGAGACAGGCGAGGAACGCCTCCAGCATCTTCATGATGCCGGGCAGCGAGGAGAGGAACCCGCTGTTCTGCCCGCTTGGACTAAGGCGAGTTAAAGTCACCTCGCCTGCGTAAATCCCAAAGCAGACCCAGGACACCACGGAGGCACCGATCTGGCGGTGGCAGATATTGCAGGAGAAAAAGACAGGGTATATTATGGAGGCAGAGAGGCACATGAGGCTCGCCAGCATGGCGAAGGCCGTGGTGAAGTCCTCCCAGGCAAAAGGTAACTTGGTATTGACAGTTGTGAACTCCAGGATGAGAATGACAAGGGTGAAGAAGAAGCAGAAGCACCAGGTGAACATGCACCACGCCCAGTAGGGAGATGAGACGTAGCCCACTGTTGCAACCAGGCTAAAAGACATACAGGTGAGGAGGGCCGCCATTATCCGTATGATGCCCACAGGCTGGGTGAGCGCCCGCAAGTCCACACCAATCATGGCTGGACAGGATGAGTCCGTTTGACGTATACAAAAAAAATGTTGCTTCCAAAGTCAGTTGATTCTACTCAGCAAAGCCGTGTTTTTCAAACCAGATCGTGTTGAAGAAATCCATGTAGAGCCTCGAGCGGGTGTGGTCTTTCAAACTGAAACTCAAAGAGTGGTTGTGTGTATTCAAACAGAGCATCCCAGGCTTATCTGCACAGTTTATGGTTCTGTTTCACTCCGCGGATTGGATGCTGGTTGAGTGTTATCATATCCACCTCAAGACACACACGCTGGACTCTGGTCCTCCATGCATGCCTGGTTCTCCAGCAGCATGACGAGGTGTGCAGGTCACAGCCTGCACAGTCTTTAATTTTTTAGGGATTTTATAGTACAACGATTATACTTCAGGTTGGTTAAAAAAAAGAAAAAAAGTCTTCTTTAATAGAGACATCAATAAAAATAAAAATAAATCTACCTTCACACCACATTGACAAGAAACTATACAATTATGTTTAGGTGTATTTACTTTAGTATTGTGCAAAAGCAAAATGTATGTCCTATTAAAACTATTTTTTTATTCATTACACCAAAGAGGGAAAAAGTTTTTAAAAACCTTAAAAAAAGAAAGAAACTCCAGTATACGACAACAGAAGCATTTAATAGCTTGTATTATACTATCTCCTTTTCTCCCCTTGAGAACTTATTTGTGTTTACAATATCATTATAATAGCTACTCTCAATCATTTAGGCCTTTCAGAGAGCAGCAATGCTTTGGACTGGTCAAAGATTAGGTGAGTAAACTCCCACGTTATCACTAAGATAAGCAAACAAGGCTTTAACCCCGACCAATTACTCACTTCCTTTTGTTACGCTGTTAGAGAGACGAACATGTGAACCGCCTCTCCTCTTTTTCCTTTCCCTTGTTAAACACGGCGACACAGAGGGGTGAATTCATTTTCCACAGTAAGAGGTTTGTTCACAGCAGAATAGCGGGAGGGGAGTTGTGGGATTGTGACCTGAAGCTGCTGAGTGTTTCAGAGTATGCACTCTGTGACACACCTTTGCAAACATACTTTGAGAAGTGTAGGAGAGGTCCCTCTGTAACCATTAAACAGAGTAATAAATTGCTCATTTATGAGTCATTCATTCATGATTATAATGTATTACTAGAGTGCTGAACAGTGGCGGCTGGTGACATTTTTTTGGGGGGGGGGCGCAGTTGGGCGGCGCGGTTTAAATAGCACTCCACAATGAGAAGAAAAGAGGTTTGGAGTAGAATATTCTAAAAAACAAAGCTTTATTTCAAGAAAACACAGTGCTCAACACTGTCCAATAACAACTATCAACAAACTGTAACTTTGGGCATGAGAGGTTCAGAGCAGAATGGTTTAAGAAACATTCAATGTGGTGGCCAGAGCAACTTCAGGGAATACATTGACGTAGCATTCAAACTGGGGGCCCTGCAGTAAGGTGGCACTGGTGAGGTGGTATTTGAAGGCAAAGCGTTCTCTGGTGTGTCCAAGTATGGTGTCACAAACCTACAGATAAATATATAGAGAGAGACAGAGACAGTAAGACAAGTTGTGGGGAAATATCTACTACAAACAGGCTTCATACTACAGACAAAAAACTATGTTTTGTGTGTCTTGATAGCTCAGCAACATAGACAAAAGGCCAGGAGCCACCTTGATGGCTGTAGCTCACACACACACACACACACACACACACACACACACACACACACACACACACACACACACACACACTAACTTGTTGGGGGTTGAATTGGTATTTTAGATAAAGTTATAGCCTGATATGATATCCACCCAAATCTAACAATGTCCAACATGTGTTCTGCTGTGGGAAAGATAAAACATTAAACTCTAACACAGGCATCTGCTGATTTTGACACTCACTTCTGCAGCAATCCTTCAAGCTCATCTTCCTTCACAGCCCGGCGCTTCCTCGGCTGCTCAGAGCCACTGCTTTGCTACACACTGAGCCTCCAGCTAACAGCTCCGGTTAGCATGTAGCTTGGTGCATGTAGCTTCACTGCTTTGCTGCTGAATATTTAAATCCGGACGTTCGGGTCCCAACTCTTTCAGCCTCTTCTTGTCAACATCTGATCGTGGATTGAAAGGTGTTTCGCGTAGAGATACCACAGAGTTTTCAGTCGCCATACTAACATAATCAAAGTCTCTGCTAGCTGTGTTGCTCGCGTAGCTACGTGGGAGCTATATGGGATGTGAGGGAATGATAAAGGTCTCTGATTCGACGAATAGTCCAACCACGTTGCAATAAGAAACGATGTCATTGGCTAGGGCGCAGATTTGGACGCCCGAAGATTCACGTTTCATCCGCCAATGAGAAGCTGTCCTTGCCGAAACGAGGGTGAAATGTTTGTTCGCTGCCATAGACTCACATTGGGCCGGCGCCCCGACAGGGAGGAGGGGCTTTTCTCAGTAATGATGAATGGCGATATATTATATTTGGTATATCTGAAGTGGTTGTTGACAGGGGCTTACGGTCTCCCACACACATTTAGCGCGTCAACACGGTATATTTCTTATTTAAATTATTTGGTATATAATGTTTTTTGACAGTATATATTATATTTTTTTTTCTTCTTTTTTTTTTTTCATGGCAAAATTTTAAGAGGGGCGGCGCCCTAGCGCCCTCTATTGACGCACCGCCACTGGTGCTGAAACAACTGAATAACAGTGAAACCCATGACGATGTAAGCATGTAACTGTTTTATTACATTTCATTCATATTTCAACAGGAATATGCACTCAACTACAACTGGGATGGCTGTGGTCGTATCAATTCTGTCTCAAAATTAGATATCAGATGAGAATCGTGGCGGGAAAAAATAAAGATGTTGAGATTACATCTTCCCGTCGATAATAATTGTACACAGTTTCATGTTCTCAGAGAATGCATCATCTTAACGGATAAAAATCCACAACCGTGAAATAAAACATGTTTCAAAGAAGTTGTACAAGCGATGCGTTACACACCATATTCCTGCTCTCATGTTCATTCTTTGAGTCAGAGTGGACTTCCAACAGCTGAAATATGACACATATTTGCAACTTAGGTTCTGCTGATGAAAAACACCAGCCTAAAAGAGTAAACAGTATCAGCAATGTAAGCAGCAAGGTTAAAACAGGTCATGAACATGATAACCACTAAATTATCCCAGGGACATATAAACCCTTTCATGCAGTAATTCGGTCTGGGATTGTCCTTGAAGCTGTACACCGGCCAGATGACCACAGCGGTGATGTACATCAACACTGCCACCACGTTGCAAACCGTCAGGACTTTGTCAAACGGTGCGGGGAACAGAGTCAGCAGGCGGCAGACGGTAAAAATGATGACGAGCAGGGCGAAAATGAAGCAAATGGAGTACACAGCAACGCACCACTGGAGCCCTGGAAACCTGGAGAACTGGTTGGAGTTCAAGCAGATGAAGATGATGCAGGCCACGAAGGCCTCAAGAACCTTGAGGAGGCCGGGCACTGTGGACAGAAATCCACTTATCTCACCGGGTTTAGCCCGGGTCAGCCCGACCTCAACGGCGTACAGAATGAACGCCAGACAGGAAGTAACGGTGGCACCAATCTGTCTGCCGCAGCCAGAAGGGCAAGTGAAGAAGACGGGATATATGATGGATGCTGCCAGCACCTGCATGAGAGAAAAGTACAAAAATGAGTCATTCTATAAATTATTCTTTGGCAGTTAATTTGTGGGATTAGGAGTACAATTGTGAACCAAATTGTACAAATCCTTTAGCACTAGCTAATAGTAAACACTCATGTAGAATTGCATAATATCAAATGTGATTTTCATCAGGTGTGTATGGTGGAAAACCCAACTTCTCTTTTTAATTATCTTCATCTCGGCCACGAGATTAATGCTGAGGCCAGGCACACAGTTATTCTTATTATGTCTTTTTATTGGGCATCGGCTTGACCTTTGCACACTTATTGTTGAGAAAATAGAGCTGAAGCCTAAATATATGCTCCAAGCGGCGGTTACGCCCATGAGACGGAGCACAGCGCTGGTGCAAACATATGCATGGATTAAAATGAGAGTGTATCTGTTGTGTAGAGAAGTGAGAGTAAAACACACGTGATACACTTGCTGTCTAACTTTTTAAACATTTTCCACTGTGGTTGTTGCAGACACACCCGGGAGAGATCTGCCCTCTACTGTGAGCACCATTGTAGTTGCTCTGTTTACTCTGTACAGAAAACAACCCTAATGACAAAGGTTTTCAATGTCAAGAATGCAGACCTGGAACCAGTGTTTGATTTTCTACATCATTTCATTTTGTGGTGATGTGGATTTGTCTGCTTAGGTTTACAAAAATATCTTGTGTGTTGTGGTCACTCAAAGGTAACAAAGTGTATTCATTTCAAATGTGTGCTCATTTAATTTGTTTAAAATGTATTTTCTTCTGTAAAATTTTTTACTTTAATGTTCCCAATGACAGTGGCTAGTTCGTAAATAAATAAATCTGTCAAAGACACATAACGAGAGAGTAAAAAAAAGGGCACACACCATCAGAGAAGCCAACATGGCAAAAGCGGTCGTGAAGTCAACCCAGGAGATGGGCAACTTGGCGCTGAGGCCGGTGAGCTCCAGGACCAGTATGACGATGGTGACGCAGAAGCAGAAGCACCAGGTGAACATGCACCACGTCCAGAAGGAGTTCGTGCTGTGGCCCACTGATGCCACCAGGCTGAAGGAGATGCAGGTGAAGATCACCTCCAGTATCCGCACCGTCAGCGTACTGATGTCCACTGTAACCATGGTGATTGTAATCCCGAACTTTTCGCCAACTTGTCTCTTCGATCCTTGCTGATTTAATATTTTCTCCTCGTATTGTTTTGAATAGCTCTTTGGGGTTTCCTCAGTCCTCGCCTCTCATCCTGTTAGTGCTGCCTGCATGACTAAAGTAAGGTGAATGTCAGATCTTTGGCCTCTCCCTTGTCGTCACCCTTTCACACCGCCCTATTATGGTCACTAATCAAATATTTGCACATCAGGTGGGTAGTATATGTCTGCTTATCAGTTGTGTGCATGGTCAATCAAATAATTTAGATATTTTACAGCAGTTGTGTTCAAGAGGAACTGCACCTTATGACACATCCTCTCACTCCACAGTATTATTCAGCCATCATGTTTGCTTACGGCCTGCCCACACATCAACAGTTCCGACCTGTAAATGTGTTACAGGAGGCTATATGCACTATACTCATCCAAATTAAAACACACACACACACACACACACACACACACACACACACACACACACACACACACACACACACACACACACACACACACACACACACACACACACACACTTTAATTTGAAAATGTATTCACTTTGAATGAGCTATTTAACTTCCACATGAAATAGATCCATTAAGGGAGTTCAGGGCTCAAACAGATTAATAGGCTTCTGTCAGGGTAAATAATGGACTCGTAAATTAAACAAGTTCTTCAATAACGATTTACCTGCAGACAAAATTGAGTGAAAGTGTTCTCAACCAATCCTCAGATTTCGGTGTGTGCTTATGCATGTCACAGTCAATGGCTATCAGAGTATGGCTGTTTAATGGGTTCTCCATTTTGGGAGAAAAAAACAAACATACTACATGATTCCTTTGACAAAGCTCCTTAAAAACTACTTTTATACGCATATAAGTCATAATACAAACTATATAAGAGCAATTTAACAATTTCTGCACTGCCACAATCTCAACTGCCAGACATTTTTCCATTGGGTGTTCCGCTTTTGTCAACACAATAGCCTACTCACTGTTTCCTGATGTCATCTCGTACAGTATAAAACACAGGTTGCCGTTATGACTAAATAAGTTAAGTACTACTTATTACCACAGTCAGTGAGAATAGTAAAAATGGGAGTAAGTCTTGGGTGTGCCTGAAATGAAATGAATTTCACATTGTTAATGGAATTACTTGAGATTTCCAAAGTATTTTTTAAAGTAATAACTCTAAAAAACTGTTTTACGGTTTTTACAGTCATGTTTGATCATCCTTCTTCTATTTTGAATTGTTTTAAAGTAGAGTTACAACAAGTGCGTGGACAACTATAAACTTTTGACAAACAAGCCCCGTTTACAGCTCACTACTGCTGCGTGGTACATACTATAACGTCCGTGCTCTTGTGCTGTCACACATGTGATATGAAGTACACAACTGAAAGTTGTTTTGCCGTCTGCATAAGTCTGACCAAAAGCTACATTCATGATACCTCTTTTATTCTTTTTAAGGTTTCACTTTTTCCCTCATGATCTGGAATAAAGTGCATTGACTTGAACTGATGATGTTTCCTGCTTGGTCTTAAGGTCAAAGTTCGGCCCAGTCGATGTTGTTGTTATTATTTATTATTATAGTTTCATTGCATACAACATGAGCCATCATAGGATACGTTTTGTTCTTCTGGTATGAAGTGTCTTCTGCGGAAGTGTCCTTAAAATGCCCCCACACTCTGCTCTCTGTGAAGGAAAATGTCAATTCTGTGGACCTCTAGTGGCCGTATATGAAAACAAAACCGTTATTTTCCCTGAATTTTCTTCACGTCTTCCTATAACCATGTCAGCATGGCTGTATCGTAGTGCATTCCAGATGTGACGGGTAATGCCTTCGTCATAGTCCTGTGACCTCTCAGCGTGCTCATCCACCTCCTGACTGTCATCAGGTCTCCTTGTGTCAACGAGTTCTCATGTCTCATGTAGTGTGTGAGAGCCAATGTCAGGATGAAGGAATACCCTGTATTACGAAACCGTGTGTCATGTTTCCATCGAACTCATTCATGCTGTTTTGCAATAACATAATTGTGCCAAGGGAAGTGAGTCTATACAATAAGTACTTTTGGGAAATTACACCATTTTCTGGAATGGGACATTTCACAGATTCTGACAGCATTTAGCAATCTTAATAACCGGCAGCAATAAAACTGATGCAAATTCTCTTTGACAGAACACATCTTTAGTTCACCTTTAAAGGCTCTGCATATACAGGTATATTATACATCTTCAGGTGATTATTTACTTCTCTGATTTCATCAAACCCCACCATGATTAATCACCTCGCTTTGCCCCTCTAGAAGGCATCAGCCTCGTTGAAATCTCCTGTGCTATCATGAACCAAAAACTAGGCAGATAGATTGTACTCATGGTCTTTTACAGGATTGTAACAGCAGAAAAAGTTGTGGAAAGTTTTTTTGTGGTGAAGAATGGAATGGGGGCGGGTTTTGCATTCTCCCCCCTCCCCCTCCCCCTCACATACACCCACACATGTTTCTCATTAGAGGTCTAGCTGACGGGAAAAGGCACAAATAGAGGATATGTATTGCGATAGGTTGGTTGTGTTTTACAAACAAACATCTAATGTTCATCTAAAACAAATACTGTCTTGGTCTCTTGACTGTAGGCTCAGTCACAGTGTTTAGTATTACTAATGTACTGAGTGGTATTGAATGAGATTTTTCCAGGATTGCTGACTGAAACTAAATAAAGAATACTTTGTTCTCAGCAAACACCCGGCTCGCTGCCTCTCTTTTCGCTGAGTTCTGTATTCATAACTCTTATTGCCGTACTGATCCTTATTTGAACAATATTGAACACACACTGTCATATTTATTCTGTTAATATTCTTAAGACCCACCCTGTCACATGGAGTCAAAAGGAGGGGCAAGAGGGAGGGAGCATCATGAAGCTGAGTCCCTCCATTACATCGTTAGAAAAACAGGAAATACCTCCTTCAATATTTCCTCCGTCTCCAGTGGCTTGATCGTGATTCTCCCTCAGTACCAGGCTCCAACAGAGAGGGTGTGTAACTTTCTCTTATTTTAAGTAACAGGAATGTAAATCTTATGTTAAACTGATGTAGTTATATAACTATCAGCTGTGATGGTGTGAAAGTAATCAGCTGTGTGTATGAATGTGGACGTTGACCTTTTCTTTTCTTTTTTTACCTTTACTGTAAAACACAGATGCAAAGAATATGTAGGTAGTGAATCAATTGGTCGTGTAAAGCTTATTCAGAGACATTTACCAAACAAAAGAGGGCGAGGCACAAGTGCAATGCTGTGGTGAATTAATGTGTGTGGCTCATGTTGCTCTAATTGATTTACAATGAGACCCAGGAAGTCGTGCAGGGACTGGGTGTGTTCGTTGAGACTGATCAGCATACATTGTGGCAATACATTTTTCTGTGTTCAAAACAAAGCAATAAAGCATGTTGGTTTGCTTCACTGAAAGAGGCTCTTAGGGCTCTGGACAAGCACCAAAGCAACATTATCAGAGCAAAAAGCTTTTAAACGCAAGCTCTATAGCCCCACGTCTCACCCACTCAGCAAATGACTTCATCCGCCTGCCACACACCGAGAGATACTGCAGTAATACAGTTTGACATGTCTCTTTAAATGCACTTAGACTACAACAGTAAAATGTCATTTATGTTTAAGCACCACTAACATAATATAATACAACACTCTCATGGACATGTTATATAAATTGAGTACTTTTAATTTGTATACTTTAGGCTGATTCTGTCAACAACAACTTTATTAAGTATCATTTTCAATGCAGGACTTTACTTGTAATGGAGTATTTTTACAGTGTGATATTGTTATTTTGACATGAAGCCATTCAAAATGAATCTTTTTTTTTGATTAACAATGTATCAGATGACAATGTGAAAGGTGTTGCTCACAGTGATGACGCAATAGAGAATTATCACTTGAATCTGGAAAACTATGGAGCGTTTTTGTGAGTGACAGGTAAGTGCTTAGCTGTCCGGACGGTTTACTCTCACAGCTCTCATAGCATCCTTTTTGTCAAAAAAGAAAGAAAAAAGAAACACAGTACCCACCTTCAGCACCAAACAGACATAGTAAAGCTTTTATTGTAGCAGCTAAATAACCAAATATTTGTCTCAGGAGACGGTAGAGTGAATATTGGATTTGCAGGACGCCAGAAACACAGAGCCACTGTTTTTCAGATGTTTACGGTTGTGTGGCCTCTAAATAGGATGTGGAACTTATGGTCACAGAGTGTAGATCCTCTTGAAACGTCAATCTGTGTTCTTCACTTCCTCCTGCTGCTGTTCACCAGTTAACTCAATACATCTGAGCTGATTTCGATCCACCAGTAAATCAGGTCATTTCTTAAAACATTTTGTAGATATTAATAACTGGAAATGTGTATGAGGTGTTACTGTTGCTTCTAAACCCTTTTTTGCTCACATCTATATTTGTGAAAATGATTTTTGATTTTGGTATCTGGCTGGATTTCTAACCAAACCTATGAAACTGTTGCATGCATGGTCACAAAACAGCATTTTGTTTGGCTCCAGTTTGTATAAAAAAAAGTATAAAATAAGCCTTCACTAGCTTTCCCCCATAGCGATCACTATGTCACTATGTAATGAAAAGTGTTCACATACAATTTTTTGTGGGAGTCTTACATTTATAATTACGTGTATACCTTTTGCTTATTAACTTTAAAGCCAGTTAATCAACTAAAGAAAATAATGATACACATTTATCATATGCAGTAAAGATTTCTGAAGATGGAAAAAGGATACCCTCCACAGGAGTCATCTCCACCGTACCCTGGGCCGCCTATGAACTATGGCGGCGCAGTGCAACAGCCAGGGATGTACCCTCAGCCGGGCTTCTCGCCTGCAGCGCCTCCACCTGCTGTTTATCAAGGAGGTCTGTCACTGATACGGTTACCTTTAGTTCATGTTGCCCATCTACGGCTTAACAACATTATTGCAAACCTTTTTCCTTTCAAATAAATGGACCTTTGTTTTTAAGCTTTGACTGTATGAACAAAAGCATATATACTACGCACTTTATGCAAGGTGTTTTATGGAAATATCCTTTCCTGCTTTGTTTCGTCTACCAGGTGTTCCTTTTGCTCCGGCCATGGCTGGACCTGCCACAACAGGTGACATTATTGCTTTAGGTGTTTCACAAATACATTTCAAATGAGACCGCACAGAATTTTGCATATGGAGGAAATCAGGGTGTTGGCTAATTAACTGCACTTTCATACAGGAGATTGCTGTTTGTGTCCCATGTACTTTTGTTGCATTTTTGTTTTGTTTACCTTTTGTAGTAATTTAAGATAATCCATAGTGTTCTTTACTAAACCTAACAAAGTAGTTTGAAGCATTTTTTTCTTATTTATTGTTCGTTAACCACATGTTTAAAATAGTTTTCCTCAAATGTATTTTAAAGTGCAGTTTAGATGTATGGGAACGTACTTATGTAGGAGGCATCAGACTGCAGGTCTGAAAAGGGAAGCAAATGTGGAAATACCCTCAACTTTTTAACTTTTACAAAATAATGATCACGGCCATCAGGAAGCGACTTCTCTGGTTGCAAAAAGAAGTTCCTACCTACCTGACTCTACTTCTCACTTGATTCATTACCTCAGTAAACATTGTAAACATAAGTCTATTGTCTCAATCACTATAGTGTCAAGTCTTCTTCACTACAGAATTATGTTAATTTCGTAAATTATGGTCCCATTTAGAGTAAAATAGATGATAAAGCATGGTATGCTTTAGGGCGGGGCTACCTCGTGATTGACAGGTTGTTGTCGGTTCTGGTAGTTGTCTGTGTTTTCATTTTACAACTTTAAACCTTTCATAGTGAGTTTTCAGTGCATATACATTTATTATAACCTTTTTGTTCCACAAACCGATGGGTAACATATAGTCTTTGGTAAAACACAATTGAGATGCACCATTTTTCAGAAGATGTTCATGAATGCATGTTCACACAACTGTGAACATGCATTGATGGAAACAGATCTGAGGGCGTGATAGTACTTCCGTTCCAATGTGTGAAGTGAGATCACACGGACCACAGAGTCAGTGTGCACAGTCTGCAGTTTCCCTCCAAAGTGATCAGAAGAATAGCCCATTTATAGCCTCAGTGCATCATAAAGCTATTCACTATTCACTGTTTCTTCTTTTGATCCACGAGTGTCGCTTGTAAAAGACGAGTAAGGAGCAGCTCATAAAGTTTAGGCTTCTCACATGAATGATGTGTTGCAATTCTCCCATCTACATTGATATACATTTTTAAGTTGTTTTTTTTACAATACTGTCTTTCAATCAATGACAGTTTCACACAACACCATGAGACCAATCTGATTTGCCATTTACTATGTCGGGATGCCTTAATAACGTTAAGGGATCCAATAGGGAAATTGGTAAGAAGGAAACAAAACAGAAGCTCATTATCAAGTTACAGTTGCTGTGCTATTGGCAGCCTCTGCTGGTCTTGCTGAGTCAGTACATTGTATCCTCAAATCTGGTAATGACACCTAAAACTGAAAAGTCTACAAAAACAACAGAAATGTCCGACTTGCTGGCCACAACAGTTACACATATTATTAAATAATTAACTAAAAAGGGGGGAATTACTCAATTCCAGTAATTAGTGATCATTTTAAACTTCTACAAGTGAATATAGATACTAAAGAAGCTGTAGATACATCCTAAATTTGATGTGCTGTGCATTTCTAATCCTCAGTGACTCACTTGGTAGTGACACCGGCACTGCATGACACCCCGGGACAAACTTTGTGTCCCCACTGCCAGCAGACAGTGATCACCAACACAGAGCGGACTGCCGGCCTGATGACCTGGGCCATCTGTGGGGGCCTCGCCATCTTTGGGTAAAAACAACCTTTTTTTTAATTTTTATATATCTCATTAAAGGAAAAAGAAAAAAATCTGTAAAGTAAAAAAACATCTTTTATTCCAAACTGGTATCAACTGGAAGTTCACAATTCTCTTTGTTTTTACCTCCAGGTGTTTTCTGTGCTGTTGTATCCCGTTCTGCATTGATTCCTGTCAAGATGTGGAGCACCGCTGTCCTTCCTGCCAAAAAGTCATCTACATATACAAGCGAATGTAAAACTAACTGTGAAAGGGGGAGAATATCGCAATGCTTATCTGTAGCCACACATGCTCGACAGCATTCCTTTTTTATTATAATCCAAATTATAATCCAAAATGCAATTATCCTATAATGACATCCTCACTGTGATTTTGTGACTCTTTTACACTATACTTTGAATGCTTATGATTAGGGCTGCAACTAACGATTATTTTAATAATCGATTAATCGGTTGATTATTTTTTCGATTAATCAATGAATCGGATAAAAAATAAAATAATAATAATAATCAAAAAAGCATTAATTTCCAACCCTTTATTCAAAAAACAGAACTGACAGTGCAAAACAGAGCTAAGCCAAACTTCATTCTACTTCTAGTAAAAAAAAAAAACCTGCAGCCAGATCCGCCGTTGTGCCGGTTTAACGTTAACGAGTGACAGCGTGAACTGAACCAGACCGGGGGGTTACGGCATGTTTCATCACGTTACGGTTTTTTACAAGCAAGACTGAACTGTAACGGAACATAAAGTAACTTTAACGACAATACACAACCCAAACACGTTAGCTAACGTGATAGCAAGCCGACTAGCTTCCATTAAAAACAAGTTTGAGGGAAATGAAGCCGCTGTAGACATCTTAACGCTGATTGGCCAAGACTCGACACGTCAAAGATCTTCTATTTTTGAGAAGATCACGACCTCCGCTTTTTCCTCGTCTCACTCCAATCTCAGAAATGCCGCCAGGCCAGTTGCTCTGCTCTTTTTTTCTTCTCTCCGTGACATATTGACTAGCGTAATAATCGCGCGACACAACGAATCGATAATGAAATTCGTTGCCAACACTTTTGATAATCGATTTTTATCGATTATCAGATAATAAGAACTAATTTGCTAATTATGATGATGTCATACAAATATTTAATGAGATGGAGTAATGATGTAGTGGACAGACATGGTAAATTGCAACATGTCCGGTTGGCGGAGGTAGATCAGGTGGTGGAGGTGAGGTGTTTACTAAGAAACAGTTTTCTAAGAATAGTTTTCCTTCAAAGGAATTTGCTTTTAAAAACCCATCGTTGGTACATGAACGAATTCAAATGTCACAGATGTGCGCAAATGTGCCCCAATGCAAACTTTTGAGTCCTCGTCTGAATTTTCTTTGTACTAAACCCTCTCTAACTTTGTTCTGCTTCACTTTATCAAAGTTAACCTTTGCAGAGAGAATAATCACATATTGTGCTATGATTTGGGTTAAAGTTGGACCTTACAGCTGCATCATTTCAAATAAATAATTATCCTAAAAGTGCTTTTTTTCTAGACGGACCTGAAACCTTTTTTTTTTTTTCTGTGTGTCATCTTAATTTACTCTTAGGCAGTAACATATAGACAGATATTTACACATCTGAACAAAATCTCGCATGTGTACCTTTTATTATAACCACAATTATTCAAATAGCCCTAGTGGTTGCAGAGAGACACCCTTTTTAGTTTGGGTATGCAATTTTCGAGGAAAGGCCCTAAAAGTAGGTGGGTTTTTAACTGTTTTATCCGACGAGTTAAATGTTAGGATCACAAAGGTCATTCTTCTGGGAGCTGTGAATGTCTGTACAACATGTTTTTGTAGTTGTCCAAGTGGCAAAGTATACATGTGCTTGAAGCCAATGTGTCGGCTGTGAGGGGTGAGAGACAGCAGAGGCCTTTCCAGAGGGAGAAGTTATAGCGCTGGATGTCAAACATTTCACAGGGTATTCATCGTTTACTATCCTCATTATATTACACATTTTCACTTTAAAATTGACCTTGTAGATACATGATAAATAACAGCAGCAACACATTTTTGGATGCATTAATCAGAATTATAATGCCTAAATTACTCAGTAACTAACTGCTTTATATCTTCTGGAGTAGCAGCATCTTGACAGGAAGAGACTAAATACACTTGTAAAGAAGGCCAGCAGTGTGCTGGGGTGTCCACTGGATGCAGTCGAGGTGGTGGGAGACAGGAGGATGATGGCTAAGCTATCATCCCTGATGGACAACACCTCCGACCCCATGCGGGACGCCCTGGCAGCTCCTTAAGCTCCTTCAGCTAAATGGTTTTTACTGTTTACTATTTATATAACTTGTTTGTACCATGTCTCTTGTGTGCACTTTACCCCGTTTGCTGCTGTGATCCTGTAAATTTCCCCACTGCAGGACTAATAAAGGATTATCTTATCTTATCTTATAAGCAACTTATTTGTGGGGTTTATTACTACACTGTGTGGAAGGAGCCTACAGTGAAATCATTCAGATCAGAACTATTAAACAAAATGTTGCTGAAAGTATCTTCTGTACTTCTAAATGAGTACAAACTGTACTTAAAGTATATGTAGTCAGTGTTGTCATCATGCAGTACCATATATTATAGAAAATAAAGATTAAATAAGACATTATTACAATCTCTGGTTTGGTATTTTGTATTGTAAATTCTCTTTATGCTATAACTTTGATGACAAGTGCCATTGTAGTGTAGGTGTAGTATGTATGCTTAATGTTATTATTATTCTACTCAAAGATTTAAACGGCCTGTAGAACTAGTGCTAGAAAAGTGGAAAGGAAACCTTCCAGCTCCGGGTAATTACATTTATTCAAATAGTTTGTTAAAATGTCTCTCTTTATGACTTTTAAAAAGAAGCAAACTTTTATGAAAGACATGCTTTATGCAGAGTTAAGCCTTCACTTTAACCTCTATACCTAACTAATCTCTGAACTTGAAAGTGAAAATTGTCTTGACTTTCATTTCAGTTTGGTTTCAGGGTCACGGGGGTCGCTGGAGCCGATCCTATAGCTGACAGAAAATTTGCATTTCCTATTTGTTCATTTTGTTTAATCTATGTATGTATTCTTTTTATGTATTTAGTTGTTTGTTCACTTATTAATTAATGTAAAATGGCCCATCATGTTAGCCGGAATGTTGCTCTTATTTTGAAGTCGGTGCGCGCTCTTATTCTGAAGTCAGTGTACGGTCTACAGTAGTGTGTATATTACTTGTGGGTGTTTGCTTGACAGTGTTCTATCAAAGTGGAGGCTGGGTTGACCGCACTACTTCTTCATACGGCCATAACAGCTGAAGTAAGATTGTTTTTAATATATTATTTATTCTGATAAACGTTGGCTAAAAAGTTTCTAAGAAATGAAGAAATAAAAAAAATGTGTTATCTTGAACTATACTGTGATGCAGTGTTTTTCAACCTTTTTTGAGCCGCGGCACATTTTCTACAATAAAAAAATCCCGCGGCACACCAACAACCTAAAAAGTTACAAAATGTCACATTGTAGCATAACACAGCATATATGGTAGATCATTATTGCGCTACCTACTGGCATGGAAGAGTATTCAGTGTTTCAAGTAAACCAGATTGCTCCATCAGACAAAAAAAAAAGTGTTATCACTTTGTTAGAAAAATGAAAATAAAGTTATGCAAAAAAGAACTAATATTTAGTTACTACTAAATATCTTATTGTGGAAAACAGTAAGCTATTGCAAAACAAAACAGAATGAGTGCAGATGTGTGAGCATCAGGTTGTATCAGTATTAGTGGCTGCAGTGAGCTGCTTTCCTCTACACATCTTTTTAAAACGGGGTTGTAGATTTGATACGGCTCTCAGTTCATGATCCATGATGAGAGACACAACAGCAGAAAGCCCACCTCACGGAGATCTCATAAAGATCGGCTTTTGGCGAAATGCCAAGAATCGGCGCATGCGCAAGCGTAACCTGTTAACGGCGGTCTGTGAACATTTAAAACCAGTATTTCCTCTTGCGCCACACCTGTAATAAATACCTGTAATAAAGGTATTACACCTGTAATAAATACCTCCCAGTTTGATAAATACTGACTTAAAGGAAACATGGTGTTCATTTATTTTAATGACGACCACAAAGTGAGCAGGCTTTATCACTGCAGGGTGTTTTTCAGGCTTTTGGAAGAATATTTCCAGAGCCTCTGAGTCAGAAACGTCATTGATGGAGCTCCAGGCTGTTTGTCTTGACCTGCAAACACATGAACTGTTGGGCATTAACAGTGAGAGCTCATATCTTAAAATACTGATAGCTTCAGCAGCAAATCCCATTGTGAAAAGCACGCAACATATTTTTCGGCGCTCTCTCTCTCTCTCTCTCTCTCTCCGCTGTGTCTCACCTGTGCAGCGCATCGGGCGGAACTCCGCGTGCGCGACACAGAGCAGAGCAGAGCAGTATAGACGCGACCCAGAAATGACATGCTGTGTAGATAAGATCAATAACATACGGCCGTTTAGTTTGTTTAATAGCATAACAAGGTGCAGACCTGTTCTATATTACTCTGCCAGCCACTATATTGCAGCTCAGACGCTCAACAATGGAAAATCATTTGCGGCAACTAAATAATATTTTTTTGGACCAATTAAGTGAAATTGGACATTTTCCCACAGCACACCTGATGATCTCTCACGGCACACTGGTGTGCCGCGGCACAGTGGTTGACAATCACTGCTGTGATGGATGTTTTGCTCTTATTGCATGACTTACTGTATGCACTGTTTCATTAAATTCATTCAGAGGTACAAAAACAACTTGTTTCTGTCCTGATACTTTTTTGGATCAAGTAAATGGTAAAATACATTATTGACGGTTGACCTTTGTACTTTCACTTTCTCTTCTTGAATACGCTCATTTATTCCTTTCTGTGAATCCATTTGGATCGATTTCATTTTTACAGGGGAACTTACAAATGAATATTCTGAATTGTGAAGCCTCAAATATTTTGTTGACGTTTGGTAATAAGTTATGTTTAATGTTGCCTTACTTTCTTTTTGTAGCCATGGGTGGACAATCGACAAAACCGGCTCCTCTGCGTAAGTTACTCAAATATTTCAAATATTTATGTAGATCAGAAGATTACTTTGCACATTTATTTCAGGAAAATGAAAGAGAGGGACGAGTGAGTAGATCAAACGTTGTAAATAAAACCCTGCACAGAGTCTAAAATCCAAAAATGAATTTGATACATGTAGAAAAATAACTGATTGTTCATTTGTGTTGTGGATATTTTACATCACGTGCGCACTCTATTTGTCAGCTTTGATGAAAGAATGGAGGATCTTACAATGGGGGTGAGTGTGTTTAATTGATGGTGCCTTAATGTATTTAATGGCTTTTATTCAACTATTATTAATACCAGAAATGTGCAACTGCACACACTCCTTTGTTGAGACTGTCTCTCTTCCTGACATTGTTTTGTTTGTTTTCAGTTTCAGCAACATGTTGGTTTAGTTACAGAGATGTCTGTGACAACCTGCAGCAACCACTAAATATGTGCAGCAACATAATAATGTTGAAGTGCATTGTGATCTGACATATAATCATTTTCCTTATTGAACAGCCATAAACAGAAAGACCTGCAGTTTGTGAAGGATTACCAGCCTCATAACCGAAAAGTCAAACATCTCAGAGTTCTGCTTCATGGACCTGCTGGTGCTGGCAAGTCCAGCTTCATCAACTCTGTTGACAGTGTTTTGCAAGGCAGAGTTACTGGTCGAGCTTTGACGGATACCACCTCTGCTAAGAGCTTCACCACAAAAGTATGAAACCTTTTTCAGTGTGATTTATGTGAAGAAGTATGTTATGCATTGTAATACTTCATGAAATGAAACAACTCTTTCAGCTTTTTTTGTGCACCTGCAAAGATATATGCAGTACTAGTTGTAATGAAACCAATGAGACAAAGCGTCTCGTAGACATGTTTCAATAGTTCAAGGTTTTTTTCAATAGGTTGTGATTATTGTCATTAAAACTTCACTTTTTATGTTCTACAGCACAAAACTTACAAAATCCAGAAAGAAACGGGGACATTTTATTCTTTTGTCTTCAGTGACATCATGGGCATTGAGGAGGGAACTGAGAACGGAGTTTGTGTGGAAGACATCAAACTGGCCATGAAGGGGCACATCAAAGATGGTTACAATGTACAGTCCAGATAGTTACTGAATGAGTTGGATGTATTTCAGTAATACAATCCAAAAGTATTTTATTTACGTAAAGATATATTTATTTTATTCTTTGATTTTATTTTTCCCTTTTCTCCAGTTCAATCCTCGCTCTGTAATATCAAAGTTTAATCCAAAATACAAAATGCTCCCAACTCTGGAGGACAAAGTTCATGTTCTGGTTTGTGTCATCGATGCCGACTTATTACATTTACTGAGTGATGCATCTATGAGAAAGATGAGGGAAGTGAGACTTGCAGCTTCAGACATGGGTAAGGTTTATTTTTTGGGGTTCATAAATTGAATCAAATAACCTGACAAACGTTTATCTGATTCAACTGGATTCTGCTTTGTATCGGCAGGGATTCCCCAACTGGCAATTCTCACCAAAATTGATGAAGCTTGCCCAGAGGTGAAAAGAAATGTAAGGAACGTGTATAAGAGCAAGCACCTGAAGAAACAGGTAGGTTTCCATCAGTGATTGTGTGAGTTTGTAGAGAGTTATTATTCAAATTAGAATACAATTTTGCTTAACATTTTAAATACTAACAAAAACAGTCTCCTTTGAGCAGCACTTTCATTTCTTAAATTGCAAATTGTTCAAATTTAGATGGATGAGTTGAGTGCTACGCTGGACTTGTCACCAAACTGCATCTTTCTCATGAAGAACTACCACTCAGAGATCGACACAAACGATGAGGTTGATACAGTGATACTGAGCGCACTAAAACGGATCCTTGAAACGGGAGAAGACTTTGTCAACAACCTGTAGTCCTACATACTGCTGAGGAAAACCTTGTTTGATCAAAGCATGAACAAAATGGCTTCTATCAACAAAAAAAAATACATACATATATATATATATATATATATATATATATATATATATATATATATATACATACATATATATATATACATACATACATACATACATACATATATATATATATACATATACATATATACATACATACATACATATATATATATATATACATATACATATATACATATACATATATACATATACATATATATATATATATACATATATACATATATATATATATATACACATATAT